>OX401415.1:8094929-8165915 GCA_947846245.1 Cerastoderma edule
ATATGGCACATATGAAAACCACTTGCGCACAGAAAGTTTGGACAAAAAGTCTTTCTATTATAAACAAAAGCCAGATGGTTGTTCTATAGAATTAACAAATACCTCTTGCTGAAGCTTTCCATTTAACCCTTATAGTGCTGGAACCAACTTCATGCTTATGCAAACATGTTAGATTCAGGGTAGCCACTAAGTTAATTGGCTGCTGACCTGTGATCTAATCTGTTAGCTTCTCTGAGTATCCTTCCTAATCAAAATTAAGCAGATATTCAAGGTTTTGGAAAGCAGACGACAAAAAATCTATTTTTAGAAAATTACCCAGCATTCTAAGAGATAAAATAAACATACATGAAATGAGCAGAAATGATTTGAAACCACTGTGAAAAATAGATAAGTTGCTATTACTGATCAATATAGCCTTTTGTTATTGGGGATTTCTACCCAATATCATAAAGGAAATATATTTTTATAAGTTTTTGGCATCTTGAGGGCTGAATGCAATACTTTAGTAAGTGCTTCATAAACATGAAGCACTTACTATAGTATTGTATTGAACCCTTGATCTGCTGTTGCTTTCAATTTTGACCTGTCACACATTCCAGACAGGGGCATAGATTCGACAACATGGATACTCCTCTAACCTGTTGCCGACGCCTCTTTCTGCTTGTGTCCAACTTCCAGTCGTTGCAGGTAGTTTTCAATGTCCCTTTGTACTTCATTCACAGAGCTTCTATAGCCCTGTAGCTGAATGACACTTTCCCTTCTCTTTAAGGCCACGTCAACATGTCGCGACTCCCCTATTCCAATAATGATCTTGCTCTGTAAGGAAAAGAAAGTCAACATTGTAGAGCTTCTGAAAGACTTCAGTAAGCACCTGATATTGAATGTTCATTTATCCCCATTGATGATTAGATGAAAATAAATTCATAAGCAGCTAAGAGTAGCAAAAAGCATATATACAATGATTCATAAAAGAGCAAAATTACTGGTCTCCTTTCTCTTGTTTTATAATCTTAATATGTTCTTATTTTCCTTTATAACCCAATTTTTTTTAAGTTATTAATTTTATGACTTAGGCAAATCTGAAAAAATAATATAGTCATCTCTTATAAAATAAAAACATTTTTTGTTTTCTATGTATAAACAGGCAGAAACCACTGTGACAAAAGAAAACAAAAATACTCAGTCAATCAACATTTTTTGTCATAATGTTTGAAATGGGAAGGACTGGTTTAGATTGAGGGAGAGCAAGACTATAACTGATGATTCTCTTGAAATAACTGTTGAACTTGGTACAAAAACTTAACAGGCCACATCGTTAACCCATTACCAAACAATAACGACATTTGACCAGTTCGTTGCAGACGACTCTGAAAAACATTGTGGGAAAAGGCAAAATTCCTTTTAACAAGCAATTTCTCCTTTTCCCACAAGGTCTTCAGCCCTTTCACAAGATTGTTTTTTTAAAACCATTACATTTGAATTGTAGTCTGTTTCAATTTGGGTCAGTCTAAAATTCGGCATTAAGTAAAGGGGTAATAGAAGGTAATTGAGTCAAACTTACTTCCTTCAAAGGAGAGCATCACTATAACTGATAATTCTCTTAACCCTTTCCCAAACAATAACGACATTAATTTTGACCACTTTGTTGCAGACAACTTTAGAAAACATTGTGGGAAAAGGAGAAATTGCTCATGACGTGCAATTTTTCCTTTTCCAACAATGTTTTCTGCCCTATCAGAAGATTATTTTCCAATTTCATCCCATTTTGAAATGTCGTCTGCAAACCCTTCCAATTTGGGACAGTCGAAAATTTGTTGTTAAGTAAAGGGTTAAAATCACCACTTGATACAAAACATTAACAGGTCACATCGTTAATACAAGATAATTGAGTCAAACTTACTTCAGTCTCACTGAGCTTTTCCTGTAGAAATGTTAAAATGTAGATCTGTTTTTCCGAGAAAAGGTCATTGATTTTCCGCTCAACATTCTGCAGGTGGCTTTGTGAGTCTATGTAAACGTGTATCTTTACATTTGAAATTGGAACTTGTTTTGACCTAAATATGTCAAACACTGAAAAAATATAAAGAAATCTATTTTTCATATTCGGTATTTGGCACAACAAACAATCTTGTCATGATCTAGTGCCAACAATTCTACAACCACCATGGCTTTGTATAGTTGCAGTTTAGAGTCAACACCATAATTTGGTTTAGGAGTACTAAGTTAAGAGATTATAGTTATTATAAATACATATCTGTTAGCGATATAAAAACGAATAGAAGATAATCAACTCCTTTTGATTGATATAAAAAATATGTCACAAGAATGGGTTGTTATCAGGTTGAAAAAACGAGTTTGAAGAACGAGGTTTTTTTTTACATGAAAACAACCCATTCAAGTGACATATTTTTTATATCAATCAAATGGAGTAGAATGTTCTATTTATTTTATTCCACTACATAAAATCTATTTGCCAAAATATCTCCATATACGCCAAATTGAATATAAAATGGGAGGAGCAAAGCAGTTAATAACACCCATGACATCATTTACGCGTCCTATGACGTCATTCGTGCGTATGGATACATTTGAGAATACAAATATTTTAGTGCCATGTGCGAAAGTGCAGCCATGGCTTTAATGCAAACGAATGATAAAAAGTAGTTCCGTCAAAACTGATATCATCACTAGTGATGATATGACGTTTTGGTATCATCACTAGTGATGATTTTCACTGTGACAAAATTGAAAATTAATACACTGAGAAATCCCTGTATTTCACTGATAGGAATATAATAAATATTATTATCACTAAAAAATATATATATATGACTTTGACCCATGCCACTCTGGAAAATAGGGATTTTATTTAGACTTAAAAGCTAGTTCAAGGTGAAAAATTGTATGGTATTTAACTCCGTGTCAACAAATTTTCCAGTTTTGTTATGGCTTTTTGGATCCACCAGTACTATGCTAGGGCTCTAAAGTGACTTGCCAAAGTTTACTCCCACAAAACCAGAGGTGTTAGTGGGGCTCAAACCTTGGACCCCAAGTTTTTGGTTGGCTACCTTTACCACTGGGCTACACAGGACAAAATCTATCAAATGGGTTTGAATCCAAGGATAGAATAAAGGTTGAGGCGGGGACTTTGTTTGCAACAAACAAAGCACAATGTGTACCAAGCTGCTGGAGCAATCTACCATAAAGGTTTCATAATGAATGGCACAAATTGTTAAGACAGTCAAGCAAACAAAATAACTGCAGTCAAGGAATGAAACCTAGAGTCACTGTTCATGACAAATTTAACCACACAAATCACAAAATTCTTAAAGTTGCCATGGAGAGGGCATAGTTGAACAACACTTCATAATGGGAAATAATTGTCTGTCAATATTCAAAGCTTTAGCTTTAGAGTATGGAAATTTACATTCTCTTACTGATTTAAGGTCACATTTTACCAAATGTCTTACACTAAAACATTCAGAACAACATTCCCTATAATTTCATTATCAAGAAAGGCAATATTGTAAAGAAGCAAGGCATTGAAACTTCTCTCTGAGACACTTCCAATGATGTGTAATGTTGCAACATTTTGCTTTTACCTATGATGCTATCCATGTACCTCAGTTTTAACTATGCAAAAATTTTCCCTCAAGATTTTTGGTAAAGTGTTAGCCTGGGTATAAAAAAAAGGGTTATTATGGATGTCTTTTATCTAGAAAGCGCCAGTAGGAGCATTATCTGAATGACTTAGCCCTTTACACACTGTATAAAATTGGTCACTAAAGAGCCATAGACCAAATAGCATTTTACGCACTGTATAAAATTGGTCACTAAAGAGCCCTAAACCAAATAGCATTTTATACACTGTATAAAATTGGTCACTAAAGAGCCCTAGACCAAATAGCATTTTACGCACTGTATAAAATTGGTCACTAAAGAGCCCTAGACCAAATAGCATTTTACACACTGTATAAAATTGGTCACTACAGAGCCCTAGACCAAATAGCATTTTACGCACGGTATAAAATTGGTCACTAAATAGAAGATTGACTGTCATCAAAGTTTAATTTTGAGGTTGCCTTGTGATGAGTTATTACCTTTAGAGACACGAGGCCCTGATGATGCACTTCCGCTCAGTGTTTCAGAAAATATCTTAAGCATGCCCTTCTCATAGATCACGATTTTGATTGACCTCAAACACTGCTGGAAGTCCTTTGAGTCGATGTATTGTCGGAATGCTGACATCATCAATTTGGCCATAGCCTCTGGTTCACAACCCCTCCCACCTGAAATCAGCAACAAGTAATCTTTTTCAAACTATTGATAAAAGGTGTCTAATTCAGCTGCATGAACTAACCCATTACTGAACAATAAAGACATTTGACCACTTTGTTGCAGTTGACAATGGAAAACATTGTGGGAAAAGGAGAAATTGCTTGCTAAGAGCAATTTCTCCTTATTCCATAAGGTTTCCTGCTCTATCTGAAGAATATTTTCCAATTTCATCACATTTTGAAATGTCGTCTGCAAACTCTTTCAATTTGGGACAGTTGAAAATTTGTTGTTTGGGAAAGGGCTAAACAGCAATAAATGCTTCCCTCATTGTGGAAAACAAGCATTACTTTATATAAGTAATAGCAAACACGATGTTTTTTATCACTGTAGATTTAAAATTTCACACTAATTCTTACCAACCATTGCATATTTATCTTATTTTTGGTTAAATTGCATTGCATCAAAAGTACTTCATTAATACTGTGATGCCCAGCTCATAATGATGGGGGAAGACCCAATACTCAACTGCTCATAAGGGCTCATCAAGCCTGGGAGAACCATCCACATTCTGTTGGTCAATCTGGTCTCTCATGTAAATTCAAATGACGCCAATTGGATTTAAACTCATGCATAGAGGGGCAATGATATTTCAAGTTTTGTGCTCTAACCACTCTATCATGGATACCCCTAACCATTGCATATGGTATATGTATTCATTACAAGAAAGCAATATCAAGCAGTAGTTTCCTCATCGTTGATGACAACTGTGGCCTAAAAGTGAAATAACAATTCAAGTAAAATAAGTGCCTTCAATGTTACTTTATAATGAAATGTGTTGATGCTGTGAGAAAAAAAACTGTTATATAAAATGTTTTCTAAGTACAACAAATAATGGTTCCCCACCTGTGCCAAGTGCTGGGAAGGCTATAGAGTTGAATCCAAGTTTTTCAGCCTCTCTGAGACACCGGCACACCATTTTCTCCCAGCCTTGATTGGAGGTCTTTGCCTTCATGTGGATTATCTTCTGGCACAGAAGTTTGCCTGGGTCAGTTACAATTAACCCCTCCTTCTCCATGCGCTGCCTGTTTGCTGAAATTGCAAGGAAATGGGAGGCTCCTAGCAAAGGACATAGGAAAATTCCCCACTAGGACGATTCCCCCCTGGGACAATTCCCTACAGGAGAATTCCCCCTTGGATGATTCCCCACAGGAAAATTTCCCACAGGACAATTTCCCACTAGGACAATCCCCCCCCCCCTTGGACAATTCCCCACAGGACAATGCCCCACAGGACAATTACCTTCTTGGACCATTCCCCCACTAGGACAATTCCCCCTAGGACAATTATCCACAGGAAAATTTCCCACTAGGATGATTTCCAACTAGGACAACTACCCACAGGACAATTCCCCTCTAGGACAACTATCCACAGGAAAATTCCCCACTAGGCCGATTCCCCACTAGGACAATTACCCACCGGACAATTCCCCACTGGGACAATTCCCCACTGGGACAATTACCCACTGGAACAATTACCTACATTTGATATAAAACTTATTTAATCAAATAAAGTATGTATTTTTTCTTACATAATGTACATATTGTTTCATTCACTTTATTTCTAAATCATAAATAAGGAAAATTAGAGTTTTTGCTTTTTTAATTCAAATTCCTGAAATTTCATTTCAACAGTGGGAAATTGTCCTACTTGACACAAAAAGGGACAAATGTCCAGTAGGGAATTGTCCAGTGGAAAAATGTCCTAGTGGGGAATTGTCTGTAACCCCCCTAACAAAACTGTTCCTGACAGTTACAGAGCTAAACATGACTTTTTATGTGATTCATGTGATTTTTCTTACCAGGAGATCACCACTCTTTAATTTGAGGTTTCCTTGCTATTTTAGATGTTACTCAAATGTAAACAATGAAGTTAAATTGGTGGGAACATATTTTATGACAATAACACTTTGAAACATAGATAATAAATAGTGCAGGCGTTTTATTGTCATGATCCTGTGGTTTTTTTCCTTTGTTTTGACATATTCTATCATAGTTCATAACGCAACTCATTTTAAAGTTGTGCAGTTTTTCTGAGCGCTCTTTATTTTGTACTTACCAGGTGTCATACATTCCGTCTGTATCATTCCCCCACCTGCATCCAAAATAGCAGCAGACACTCTCCCATTCTTCAGATTGAGATCTTTCTGCACACTGTTTACAATCGCACCCGTTTTCTGCTTAGTTATGTCCCCTTGCAAAATCTCCATTGTAACATTTTTGATTGAGGTCTTGAAACCCTTTTCTGTTGATAAAAGAAAATTATCCTATCTTAATCCTTTCCCAAACAATCACGACATTAATTTTGATGACTTTGTTACAGACAACTTTAGAAAACATTGTGGAAAAAGGAGAAATTGCTCATGACGAGCAATTTTTTCTTTTCCCACAAGGTTTTCTACTCTTTCTGAAGAATATTGTTCAATTTCATCACATTTATAAATGTTGTCTGCAAACTCTTTTAATTTGGGACAGTCGAAAATTTGTTGTTTGGGAAAGGGTTAAAATCCATGTATAATATAAAACAAAATGAATTGATAAACTTCTTGCTGAAACTGGTGTCATTCAAGTATAAATCAACTAAGATTAAATACTATGTCCCTGTGCCAAACAAATTGGATAATAAGAGCTTGTAAATTAGGGACCAGAGTAGATGTACTCAGGAAACATTCCTTGTAAATTCATGTCTTTGCACCTCTTGGTTGATTATATGAGTGATTTGATTTCACATCACATTTATATTGTTTCAACAATGTCACAGTTGTAGGCTTAGCACAGATGGTGGAAACTCCAAATAATTCCTTTTTTCTCCTTTTGTCACAATGGTTTCTGCAGCCTTTTACTGCAGGTACATCCAATAGAGGTTTTATTGAGTAGGGTACTGGCCAATTTCTTCTAGTGCAACTTTACAACTGGTCTAAATTGAGACTATGAGCAGAAGACATTTACATTCATAGTATGAAATAACTTCCTTATTTGTTACAATGGCTATGTAAGTCTTATTCATGCTATAAATGTGTCTAAGCTAGTCAATATGGTTAAAAAATCACTGTAACACAGGGAGAAACAGCTCATAAACAATGATTTATGCATTGGTGAGAATAATACATGTTACATCTAATATCACAAGGAAAAGGTTATTTTTCAAACTTAGTTGCCATTTCCTGTTTCTTTCAATTTACGCCATTTCCAAAATTGTACACAAGGCAATAGGTGAGAAAGTCCAAATCAACAAATACATAATTGAATAAACCAGTGAAATCAATGGATAATCTATAACATAAGGACACTCAAACATGCATGACTATGTATAACTTCACAACTACATATACAAAGCTATTCTATAAACAACAACAACAACAACAACAGGCGTGCATTTTTATTGAAAAAGTTGTATTAGCAAGACACTCCCATGTTAATGATAAGACGTACACTCCCATTTAAAATCAAAATTAACACATAGTTTACCCCATTACCAAACAATAATGACATAAAACCACTTTGCTGCAGATGAATCTGGAATGCATTGTGGGTAAAGGAGAAATTGCTCGCAATGAGCAATTTTTCCTTTTCCCACAATGTTTTCTGCCCTATCAGTATATTATTTTCATTACATTTTAAAATGTCCTCTGCAAACTCTTTCAATTTGGGACAGTCGAAAATTTGGTGTTTGGTAAAGGGCTAAGGGTTGCAATATAGTAAATGAAGATCACCTGACATTAGTAAACAACAAATCAATTAAAGCCAAATCAAAACAACAAACAGATGAACTTGTCAAGATTACATCAAACATTCCAAGTTTCATTTTAACCCTAAGAATGCTGGGTAATTTTCTAAAAATGCACTTTTGTGTCGTCTGTTCTCCAAAACATTAAATATCTGCTTAATTTTGAGGAGGAAAGATACTCAGGGTAGCAAACAGGTTAAATCACAGGATAGCTGCCAAATTACTTGGCAGCCGGCCTGTGATTTAATCTGTTTGCATATAAGCATGACATTGGTTCCAGCACTATAAGAGTTGAGATATCTTTCTTACTGAAAGGAAATTCTGCAGAGGCATGAAAAATGAACTATTTCTCAAATTGCTCAACATGTTTATTTTTTGTATGGGATTAAACTGCATGTCAACAATTTTTCAGTGATATTCCTGCTTCCCCTTGGTTCACTGGTACTAGGCATGTGCTGTGAAGTGTATTGCAAGACGGTTCTCCCTCAAAACCAGCGGTACATTAGGCACTCGAACCTGTGTTCCCAACATTACAAGATCACCACCTTCAGCACTGAGCTAGCCACCTATTCTTTTATTTCCCAGGTTTCTAGAGACTTCTGCAAGACGTCTTAACCCTATACCAAATGCCAAATTTTGGACCGTTCCAAATTCAAAGAGTTTGCAGGCGACATTTAAGATTTGATGAAATTGAAAAATGATCTTCTTGTTACGAGCAATTTCTCCTTTTCCAGCAATGTTTTCCAAAGTCGTTTCCAACAAACTTGTCATTAATGCCGTTATTGTTTGGTAATGGGTTAAAGTAAGGTATTATCTAGGACATGATTTCGTAAACAGAGGTGAATTGCCCTATGTAGCTATACAACTATGAAAATTCAAACAATCCCCAATCACAAATAACACATATTTGATAGCTAGGAGATAAACCCATCTACTGCCATGAAAGCTAGAGCTCAGTCCATAGTCCATATGTAGCTATACTTCAACATTACGGCGATGGGGCAAATGTCCGGGATTAGAGAAACCCATTTACTGCCATGAAAGCAAGAGCTCAGTCCATAAGTCAGTGTGCACCACTTCTTGACAAAACACGGAGATGGATAAAGGGTGTACGGAATAAACCCCCGCCCTGAAAAACGGCATAGCGGAATAAACCCCCACTCCCTTATTGCATACACGGAAGAAACCCCCACGCTTGTTTTGCATATGCGGAGTAAACCCCCACTCATATTTGGCATATGTGGAATAAACCCCCACTCATATCTATTTGGTATATCATAGTGAACATTTATTTTAATTGAAGGTAATCAGTATGCTAGTGAGAAGAAGGCCATCCTCGAATTCCTACATGCCATCGGCCACAACATTCGGCTTCAATAACACCAACTGACGGCAACATTAGTACTTTTTATGATTGTGACAACTGGTATCAACAATGTGCTTCAACATGTGCTTTATCTTGACAGTGTTTATTACTATTTAACATATGCTTGTTCGATTTATTTAAATAAATATAAATATTTACTAATATGTTGTTGTCTATTTCAGTCCTCATTAATAATCATTCTCACTTCACCTGTTTTTCAAATAGTCATTTATCTCGCTAGTGCTATCATGGTGAGATACTATGGTGAGCATGTTTGATCAATATTAATCAACTTGAATTATACTATTATTGCTTAAACTTGGAAAATTCAGAATCGAATGACGTGTCAATGGTTGCCTTACAGTATGGATAACAATCAGGGTTGGAGTTTATTCCTCCTATCTAAACCAAGGTGGGGGTTTCTTCCGTGTATACAATAAGGGAGTGGGGGTTTCTTCCGTGTATGCAATAAGGGAGTGGAGGTTTCTTCCGTGTATGCAATAAGGGAGTGGGGTTTATTCCGCTGTGCCGTTTTTTAGGGTGGGGGTTAATTCCGGTGGGGGTTTACTCCGGGATTCGGATAAAGGTCAGTAAACAATAATATGTTTCAGAGACATAAAGTTGTATTCATAACTTCAAACAAGATTTTCTAAGCACAAAAAAGGGTTTAATTTGCTAGAAAACAAAACTAGAGTAATGTGCCATGGTTTGTGACCTTACATGATGACCTTTAACCCATAACCAAACAATAACGACATATAACCACTTTGTTGGAGATGACTCTGGTAAACATTGTGAGAAAATGAGAAATTGCTCATAACAAGCAATTTTTTCCTTTTCCCACAATGTTTTCTGCCCTATCAGAAGACTAATTTCCAATATCATCAGACTTTGAAATTACATCTGCAAAATCTTTCAATTTGGGACAGTTGAAAACTTTGTGTTGGGTAAAGGATTAAATCAAAGTGATAAGTTTAAAACTACATTTACCTAAAGACATAGATAACAGAGATTGGCAACTCCTTCTTTACCTAAACCGGTTTCTGCGGTTACTCGCATGATGTGTTATTTAGCGAGACCTTTCGAGATCTGTCTATCGACGCCTTTTTCAACTAAACGCGAAATAGGCAACACACATTTAAGCATGTCTTAAGTCATAATTAAATTATTTTCTTACCAAATTTACTATATTGTTATTGTTAGAAAGTTTCTCCATCCAACAAGACCGATCAGCAAGCGATTATCAAAGAAATAAACATGGCAAACTGCGACAAACTTGATTGAATTGTTCGCAATTTCGTGGTTTTGTGCGATAAACGTGATAATTGAGTAGTTTTAGATTCAAACTAAAGGAGGGTTTTTCAAACATTTCCAATTCAAGTCCATTTTAAAGAAAGGGTTTGTTTTTCTACATTTCCAAATTTTCAGTTTGATATTCCTTGTCATTTAGAAATTATTCCGTACTGAATATGTCCCTTTTACGCCCCGAATGAGTTTAACCATCTTGATTTACAAGCAAAATTAACAAAGTTGTGCACAGTAAAACTAAAAAACTATGCACTGGATCATATCATACTTGACATTTTCCTGAAGTGTTATTTTTGTTTTATGGTTGCCCGCAATTTTATAGTAATCTTCGCTTTCATAACGAAGTTATGCCAAGTTTACTTAACCACACAAGCATGATCATGATTTCGGCCATTTTATTTTCAACCAAAATATTTCATACTTGTACAAAGTAAAATGTTTTAATGGAGGTTTATTCAAACATTTCTAATTTATGTCCATTTTAATGGGTTAATATGATTTTGTCGATTTCCAAATTTTCAGTCTGATATTCTTTGTCATTTAGAAGTTATTGCGTACTAATTATATCCCATTTACTACCTTAATGAGTTCAGCCATCTCGATTTCCAACCAAAAATTAACAAAGTTGTGCACAGTAAAACTAAAAAACTATGCACTGGATCATATCATACTTGACATTTTCCTGAAGTGTTATTCTTGTTTTATGGTTGCCCGCATTTTTAAAGTACTCTTCGCTTCCATAAGGAAGTTATACCAGGCTTACTTAACCACACAATCATGATCATGATTTCAGCCATTTTATTTTCAATCAAAATCTTTCATTTTTGCATCAATTAAAACTTAAATTGTGTGACTTGGATTTTATCAATCGTGTTATTACTGAAAACATCTGAATGAGTTTGAATTGATCCCGTATTAAATGCTGACTAAGTTCTATAGTTTCCCGTATTTTCAAAGTGATATTCCTATATAAGAAGAAGAAAATCATATTGGACAAAAGAGAATGGATAGATCTTCTTAATCAGAAACACCACGATATTTCCTTTTTCGTCATACTTCTTCTCAATTCCGATCGCTTGCAAATATGTCAAGTGAAATGTGTCATTTGAAGAACGAAGGGTGATAGAGTCAATCACGGTAGTGGACAATACAGGCTATGATTGTAAATTGCCACCCCATAAAATATGTAGTTTGATGTCATAAAACCTTTTGATGCTAGGGCGATTACACAAGAAGTGTGTGGCGCTAACCCTGTGTCCAATCTCTGACACCTCATTCAAATTTAATGACCTAAAGATCCCGAAAACAAAATAGGGAGGATTTGTTCTGTTTAAAGCGTCTGTCTGGTTTTAAAAGTAGTGTGCTTTGACTTAATTTCTCGTTGAGAAATGATAATAAAAACGAAGGTGCAAGACACACTATTTGCTTTAGCTTAACATTCAAAAAGCTCACATTTCTTTTTTCTAAAATAATTTCGGTCAGCAGCATGATAAGACCAGACCCTTATCTGTTTAAGAATAATTATGTACTTATTGATTTGCAATCAATATTAGAGGAATCTGCGGTAAAAGGTGTATTGAAACACTTTGCACGTCAGTTTTTTCTTACGTGTCCTTTCGTTTACTAAAACCACTTTTACAAAAATTCTCATCACATGCATTTTAACATCATAAAATACTTTTTTTTTTTAATTTTCTTAAATTGAAACATTTGGCTTGAAATAATGTCATGATGAAAAATGTGTTTTGTTTTGACAAAATGAGCACTGTAAACAGTTTTACGACACAGAATAATTGAAATGAAGTGAGAAAGCAATCTTTTAATATTGACGAAAACTATCATGTCTTAGTGGAAAGGTCATGCTTTGGTTATTAACTGCAACTAAATAGAGTCACTTGATTTATTACAAAATATTATTCAAACCTTTGCTTGAAAGACATTGTCGTTATAAGTACAATTCTGAATTGCATGGTAATCAAGCCTGTCATTGAAAAAGAAGGCCTACTGAACTTTTCGTTTTGTTTTTAACACAAAATCAATTTAATAAAATGAAAATAAAACAAAATGTCCAGAAGTTGTTTCAGATAACCAATCAGATAACCAAAACATAGCTATTTTACTGTAATAAAGAAGTATCAATTTCGCTTGACATCTCCCCTGGCAACGGATAAACAGGTACGCACTTTCCTTATCTCGCAGAACCTCGCGGCACGCGAGAGTTTGGCGATAATTCCGGAGTTGCCAATCTCTGTTATCTATGTCTCTGATTTACCTAAAGTAGGCAAATAACCCACTACTAAACAATAAGGACATTGGACCAGTTTGTTGCAGATGACTCAGGAAAACATTGTGGGTAAAAGAGTGTTAACTTGTTGCAGACGACTTTAGAAAACATTGTGGGAAAAGGAGAAATTGCTCGTAACAAGCAATTTTTCCTTTTCCCACAAGGTTTTCTACCCTATCAGAAGATTATTTTTCAATTTCATCACATTTTGAAATGTCGTCTGCAATCTCTTTCAATTTGGGACAGTCAAAAATTTACAACATTTGGTAAAGGGTTAAGACAATCCTTTTGGGACACACATAAAAGCAGACTAAATGATAATCTTGTAAACATAGTCAATTCACACCTCTTTGTGAGACCCGCCCCAGGCTTTTTACCCTTCAGTAACCCTGAATTCATGCACCACAGACACCTATGAAGAGCTAATAAATTGAAAAATTGATATTGAAATATACATGTATTTACAAAAGGAACATAAGCTCATAATGAGCTGATCCTTCGTTGATCAAAGTGTTTTCATGATGTATGTATGAGGGAGATGGTAGACTGAAATGTTACATGCATGCACAAACCTGAACACAAATGAATAAAACACTATGAAATTACCTATCCTCCTTAAAGATGGGGCTGAAATAAGATTTATCCATTTATAATAAGTAAATTATATGTCTGCTTTCCTAAACCTTAAACATCTGCTTAATTTTGCTGAGAAAAGATACTCAGAGTAGAAAATAGGTTAGCTCACAGGCCAGTCGCCAATTTACTTGGCAGCTGGCCTGGATCTGACCTGTTTGCATAAGCATGGAGTCGGTTCCAGCACTATAAGGATGAAACTCTTTTACCATTGAATCTCACTTCTATTCATATGCTACAGAACACTAGAGGTATTTACTGTTACAAAAAATAAATTGTAACTAATAAACAATCTGTCATCTTTTTCCACAGCAGTTTATAACAAAACTATCAACAAAAATGCAGAATTTTTAGGCATTAAATGTTTTTTGTTTGCTCTTGGTATAATTGTGATACAGTCCCAAAATAGCATATTGGGCAAGGATAAAATCATCAAAAGAAGGATTTTAAATTGTCACATAAGGACCAATTTTTCTTTATGTCACAGTGGTTATGTTATGTATGAGTAAATTTGAAAAGCATTTGAAAAGAAATTTCATGAAAAGCGATGGTAAATAACAAAGAAATAAATACATCCTTCATAGCACTTTTCAGAAAGACTGGTGAATGGACAGATAGGCAGACAATATAAGATGTTTAACCCTTTACCAAACACCACATTTTCAACTGTCCCAAATTAAAAGAGTTTGCAGGCGACATTTCAAATCATGATGGAATTGAATATTAATCTTCTGTTAGGGCAGAAAACATTGAAGGAAAAGGAGAAATTGCTCTTAACGAGCAATTTCTCCTTTTCGCACAATGTTTAGAAGAGTCATCTGCAACAAACCGTTTAAATGTCATTATTTCTTGGTAATGGGTTAAGAAGAGAAAGAGAGTCAGACATAGACAGCTTTACAGACAGGAAGAGCAAACAACAGATACAAATAGATACAGAAAATCAAATGAACTGACTGACAGTCATTTAGAAAGGAATAAAACCTTTACATGGTTTGTACTCATTGGAATCCTTTGTTGATACGATTCTCCTGTGTACAAACAAATAAGACTTACTATCATGGCTTTGAAAAAATATTCAAGGTACATAATTATATACAACCTACTAAATTGGCCTCTTGGAAAGTGTTACTTACCTGGATTTCTCACCAAAAAGCCAGATGACGTATAAATGTCAGAGCCTGAACGAGGCCTGCCGATCTGCTGTTCTTTCTTGAACTGCTTTGCAGCATCATGAAAAGCCTGTGGGATGGATACAAACTTTAAACACATTGTGTACCTTTGGGATTGTCATGTCCTGTGGGATGGATATAAACTTTAAACACATTGTGTACCTTTGGGATTGTCATGTCCTGTGGGATGGATACAAACTTTAAACACATTGTGTACCTTTGGGATTGTCATGTCCTGTGGGATGGATACAAACTTTAAACACATTGTGTACCTTTGGGATTGTCATGTCATTCCAGCACATTGTATGGTTGTGTTGAAATTTGGAGTCATTAGATTTATTAGAAAGTTGAATTAAAAAATAGCATGTTAAACCACTACCAAACAATAACAACATTTTGCAACTTACTGCAGAACCTGGAAAACATTGTTGGAAAAGGAGCAATTGCTCATAACGAGCAATGACTCTTTTTCCCACAATGATTTTTACCCTATCAGAAGATTATATTTCAATTTAATCACAGTTTGAAAAGTCGTCCCGATGCAAACTCTTTCAATTTGGTACAGTCAAAAGTTTGGCGTTTGGAAAAGGGTTAAAAAAAAAACATGTTAACTTCCCCTTCATCACTTTTCTTCTCAAACCAGACCCTATGTCACAACTCACACCTCACTATATATTCAAGCAATCAGTATGTGCACCCTATCTATACTCCATGTATTTTCAAACCATGACTTTCCATTTTCCAAGAAACCGTTTTGAGGGTTCAATGAAAGACGTAAGTAAGACTTTCACAAAATTAATGAGAAGAACAAGATAATCTGGCATCGATCCTTGACATACCAAATTCTGAATTCCAGCAACAGATTATATTAAGCATTGGGAAGTTCTAGAGAGAACAATACAAAAAACTCTGGTCTACCTAAATATTACAACAAAAAAATAGTCTTAACTTCGCAATCAAGATACAAATCATTGTAATATATGTAGATGAATGTTTAATCTCCGTGACCACATTTTCAAACATATTTTAGTTGTATCAGCAGTGGGCGACAGTGGTGCAGAGGAAGAGCGTCGGCTTCTTGTTCGTCGTTGAAATCACCGTTAGGAAAGGTGTAAATTTCTTGGACTAACCCACAATTCAGTGAGTAATGGTTTAGTATCCAGGAAGCAGTCATAAGCTTCCTTCACAATCATTGTAAAACAAATATGGTAAATAAATACCAGTGCACCTGTCTTATCTATGTCTACAAGAACCAGAAAAATGCATATAGGTAAAAGGAACTCTTCTTTTCTTAATCCATTACCAAAAAGTAACAACATTTTACCACTTTGTTACGGACGAATTTTGAAAACACTGTGGGAAAAGGAGAAATTGCTCGTAATGAGCAATTTTTCCTTCTCCCACAATGTTTCCTACTCTATCAGAAGATTGTTTTCCAATTTCATCACATTTTGAAACGTTGTCTGCGAACTCTTTCAATTTGGGACAGTTGAAAATTTGGCATTTGGAACAAGGGTTAAAGACAGAAATATTTACCTTGACTGTAGAGGAATCTCCTGCCCAGACGACAAGTTTCACTTCCCTCAGGTAAGTTGACCTTAAACTGTCGGCACAATTTAACATGACATTAGCCACTTTGTCTGCTGGAAAACCAAGGTTACCTGTCCCTAGAGCAGGGAATGCAATTGATGTAAACTGGTGTCTATCTGCTTCTTCTAGGCATCTCTTTATGAATGTGCCCATAACCTGTATAAACAAACAAAATATTCTCATATTTTCATATTTGAGACTATGCAGGGGTGTAGCTTGACTGAAATTAATTTAGTTTAAACTTATTTATTTTACATCAAATGTGAAACAAGTTTTTACAACTTAGTTAAATCACTCTCAATTGTGATTCCTGGATACATAACCAGAACTATCGTTCAATATTGATTAATGAAAGGTTCTGAGTCAGATCCTCCTACCACTCACAGGATTCAAACCCACGACCCTCGAAACCAGAGGCTGACGCTCTACCTCTGGACCACTGTCCTCCACTTAAATGGATGTGTAGGAATGTCATTCAAGGCAGTCCAAGGCAGTCTGAAATCGTTCAGGTGCATTCTGGCATGTATTTGAGAGCTGAAAAAAACGTTTTGTTTAAGCAGGAAACAGAGGTCCTTTCTGTTGATGTTTTGAATTTTTTTGTTTTTGTTTAAAACGTAATATAAAAGTGAAGGTACATGACTAAAATGCCTAAAGGAAACTACGCTAATACTATGTGATACTACATTCTTCTATGTGAATTTAGTTTAATATTCCTGTTCCAAAAGCCCAAAGACAGAAAAAGGAGAGATGGTTGTAATGAGAAATTTATCCTTAAATACAGTTACATAAGCTTCTATCAAACATATCTAAGACATAATATTCTTTATAGTTCATTATTGTCTGTTGGTGATATTTTCAATTCGAACCATAAACAAAGTCCCAAAGAAAGGAATAGGTCAATTACCAAAAAAAAAAATATATATACAAAACAAAACTCAAAGTCTTTCACTATGAGAGTGTTTTTCTTTCTTTTTTGAATTGAGATCTAACAATGGCATGTTCAAATTGATTGATTCTTTTAGAAGGTTTTTAACCAACAGCAACAGTTTTTTCGACTTAATTGCTATGTTTGACAGATAAAACAAAAGACAACTTTTATTAAGACAATTTCAAGCCTGAAAGAAGTGTTCCCATTCATAATTCAGAATAATAACATAAGTTCAAGGTCAATCTTACATTTTCAGCAGGACCTTGACCTTGGTCCCATTTCTGTAGAATTCCATGGAAAATCTTTTTACATTTTAAAGCACCACCAGTGGTAATAGCCACATCACCGACTCTAATGCCAGCCGCATATCTAAGATTACATTCTGTCTGGATGGATTCTCCACCAGCTTGAAGTATCCCACGGGACACAAACCCAACTTTCAGATCCATTTTTTGATTGGTTGAATTGACGATGACATCAACCTGACAGAGAAATCACATCTGAATTATAAAGAGCATTAATTTGATAATTGGTCCAAATCGAAAGCAATAGCAAAAAACTGGTTTAAATCATTGGATTTGGGGAAATCTTTGTGATATTGACGAAAAAGGAAATTGTTCGTCAAGATAAAGTTTTCAGTTAAAAACTTTATCCCTTTATAAAACGAATAATTTTCTACTGCCCCAAATAAAAAGAGTTTGCAAACGACATTTTAAAAAGTGATGTAATTGGAAAGTTATCCCCTGATAGAGTAGAAAACATTTTAGGAAAAGGAGGAATTGCTTGTTTTGTTTTCCAGAGCCGCCTACAACAAAGTCGTTATTGTTTGGTAATGGGTTACGGTTCATTTCATACTTTCATCAAAAACATCAAACTTAAATTATTTATATTATGGCAATTTGTTACCCAAGAGTAAAATACAATCACTATTGTGTCTGCTTCTAGTTTGTGACGGACTCACACTGATTCAAATTAATACCAATAGCAGATGACAAAAAGTGGCATCATGCAAAAACAGCTTGAAACCATTGCGACAAAAGGAAAAATTTGTCTCTATGAGCAATATCTCTTTTCTCACAATCAATTCTTACCTTTTCTGCTGCAGATGTGTCTAAGCGAGTTTCTTTCAAATAAAGTTTAGCCCATTACCAAACAATAACGACATTTGACCACTTTGTTGCCGACCACTCTGGAAAACATTGTTGGAAAAGGAGAAATTGCCCTTAACGAGCAATTTCTTCTTTTCCCACAAAGTTTTCTGCCCTATTAGAAGATCATTTTCAAATTTCATCACATTTTGAAATGTCTTCTGCAATCGCTTTCAATTTGGAACAGTCTGAAATTTGGCGTTTGGTAAGGGGTTAAATACCTTATCACTTTCAAACAAAGCTTAAAAATTATACATGTAGCCTGCGCAGTAGCTATCTCATTATATCTTTGTGTACCTTGTGTACATTGAGACCTGTCCTGTACAACAATGAGATACAACAAGATGTAGTGAAAGCGTATGCTACCATTCACTGACGCAATCATAGGCAACCCATTCGGCCCAGGGACATTGTTTTACAGTTAAATACCTGGTTTTAAAAGGGTTGTCTGTAATGCCATGTCATCACCTGTTTGTTTACTATATAACAAGGCAATTTGGCGAGAGTCTGGGAGAGTTGGGAGTAGAGAGCAAAGAGAGAGAGCTCATGACGACCATTGCCGCTTAGGCCATTTGCAGTTATGCCACCCGGTAATAAAGTTTATACGCTGGACAATCTTGTAAGCACTGAAGAACATTAAATTCTAGTATACTATCAATGGCTTCATTTCATATTTCATTACAAGACTTGTTTTGGTGCCATGCCAGCGGATCTGGAAAAGTACAGCGGACCTGATGATGAGGGTGAACAAGATGCAAGAGGTAAGAACTTTACTTGCGCACTTTTCTTTGCAAAATCTTGTCTTTCGCATCTCAAATTGCACAATGTTGTTTGCAATATTTCCATGTGTGTTTGGATGTACTAATTCAAGAATCTAAGGCTTAAAATTATAATATATAGTAATCCGCCTTCGTAATCATTTCATTACACAACACTTACAGTCTGCTTTGCCAGTTCTCCTTCCACCACAGTAACAGTTGGTCCCTGTTCACCGAGATTTGAAATGTCTCTGCCAGAGCTGGTGCTCGAATCGCTACCATCCGAGGAACCTGTTCACAAATAACCAATAAAAGTTTTGTTCTTCTGTCACAATTACTTCATGTTTATGAAGCACTTACTATAGTCTTGCATTGAACCATCGACTTCATAAGGATTCATTTTGATGCAGCTAGTCCACAGAAACCATTGCGACTATTGTTTGTGTTGTAAGACATTAACACATCTCCTGTTACTTTCAAATATGTTGGAATGCATAAAAAGTCAGTTTATTGGCACAACAGGAGCAAAAGAATTAAGGGTTTGACTTGTCACCATAGCAACAGAGAGCCACAGAAGGATGGTGTGGCCAAGGGTTTATGGTTGTTGCTCTAGTGGTTTTTTGGTTGTGTCCTTCGGCAAGAAACTTTAAAAGCCCTTGTCTATTACTGGTGAACCATTATTCATAGTAAATGTGAAATATAACTCAAAGATTGTTGACATATCATTTAACTCAATGTAAAAAGACAATATGAAGGCAACTCAAAAACAATATTTCAAATATCATCTGGTAAATGTGTCTTGTTGAAACCATGACATGACGATTTAACCCTTAGAATGCTGGGTAATTTTCTAAAAATAGATTTTTTAGTTGTCTACTTTTCAAATCCTTAAATATCTGCTTTATTTTGATGAGGAAAGATACTCAGAGTAGCAAACAGGTTGAATTGCAGGCTAGCCGCAAATTTACTTGGTGGCTGGCCTTGATCTAACCTGTATGCATAAGCATGAAGTCAGTTCCGGCACTTAAAGGGATATAAGGCTTCTTGTTTGCAGAAGAGAGAATTTGAAAGTCAAATTAAAAGGTCATTCAAACAAATCAGTTTTTATATTGATGTTTGATTCACAATTAAAGGTAACTATTGAAAGCATAATTAATTTGAGAAACGCCAATTTATCTAATTATGAACAGTTTATATCCAGTAGACCTCAAAGCAATGTCATGCTTTGGGTTTAAAATACATGTTAATTCACCGTATACAGATAGATGTTTATTAAATTAAACTTTTACAAGTTTCTCGTTATAACATATACATATAAAATATAATTTACGTTCACATGATCAAAGGCATTTCTGAAGTTAATCTCACAACATTGTTTAAACAAATCAGGGAGGATAATCCAAACTATGTAATCATATCATTATAGGATGTCGACATTTTGAATTGATCTAACATGAAAGGCTTCATATACATATTTACCAAGATCTTTTACTATGTTCTTATTTTTTGATTGCATAAGGCTTATGAAATTAAAAACATTGAGAAACTGATGATAATATGGTTTTATGTATTTCTTGCGTAATTCTTTATAAAGAGGACAAACGATGACAACATGAAACTTATTTTCAATATTATTTGTATCACAAAAAGGGCATATTCTCTGATGACGTTCTAATCTATTGGATCCGTATTTGCCCAATTCAATTCTTAGTCTTTGGGATGATAATCACAACCTTGAATAAGCAATTCTATATTTTCTAGGCAAAATATCTATGTAATATTCAAACTCAAAAGTGTTCTTTATATAACTATAATTCAACATTACATCATTAATACATATTTTCTGCTGGCATTCCTGTTGAAAAACATCAAAAACCCTTTTCTTAAATACTAAATGAAATTTATTTAAATACTGATAATGGGTTAACCCATACATATGAAAACCCATGTTCGTCCAACAAAGATTTGACGTTATAAGCCCAGTTATTTTGGTTAAAAATTGTCGAAAGTAGACATTCATAGAGCTTGTTAATTAAAATATTTTCTGTTGAAACTGTTTTACACCAAAGTTTTATGATTCTAATGCGTCTATCAAGATACAACGGATAACGTCCTAATTCACTGTAAATACAATTCATACTGGTTGACAATTCAACGTTTAAAAGAGATTTACAAAACTTCAAGTGGACCCTCTCTATTTCCTTAGATTTGCCAAATCCCAAAATTTCACACCCATAATTTAAAGTTGCGCCAACAAAGCATCAAATAACTGACATATCACTGACACTTTGCGATCTTATTTGGCTTCCAATGACTATCCTCCAGTGTGTATCATAATGGTGCAGCTGTTGTGCAGTTTTAAGGAAATTATTCTAAACTTCCAAATTGCCTCAAATCTGTAAATAAATATCTTTAGAAAAGGTTTCAATAGTTTAACTTTTAACCCTTTCCCAAACAATAACGACATTTTACCATTTTGTTGCAGACGACTTTAGAAAATATTGTGGGAAAAGGAGAAATTGCTTGTAACGAGCAATTTTTCCTTTTCCCACAAGGTTTTCTGCTCTATCTAACGAATCTTTTTCAATTTCATCACATTTTGAAATGTCGTCTGCAAACTCTTTTAATTTAGGACAGTCGAAAATCTGTTGTTTGGGAAAGGGTTAAAGAAGAATTTGAAAGGCTAAATTTGGGTAAAAAATCCTCTTATTTGAGCTGCTAACATATAACATTACTTTGCTTTGATCCTAAATACATAAAATAAATACCTTCTTCTTTGAACACCTGCACTTCTCCAGCTTTCTCCTTTAGCGCGTTTATAAAGGCTTTAACATTATCACTTTTCTTGTCACATAGAAATATCCTATCAATGAACCCCCTGTCAGCGCTGTGTCGTTTAATCATTTCCAGGATGTTCTTTGCAGCAACATCAACCGGGTACTGAAATGTGCCCGAACCAATGACCGGCAGAGCCAGGGTTCTACAATGACGTTCTGTGCCTTCCTTTAGACAGTTCTCTACAGCCTGTCTCAAGACCGACCTTTCATTATGGGTCCCACCTCTCCATGTGGGTAAAACCACATGTATGATACCTTTAAAGGGTAATTCTCCAGCCTTAGAAACAAAGATATCTGCGTCTGACAAATTTGAATGCTTCCGCACATATTCAGAACATTGCTTCTGGATTTCAAAACCTCCTGAAATGAAAGAGAACAGATGATTCTTGATTGGTATCTGGGTAAAGAGATAATCTTAACCCTTTACCAAACATCAAATTTTTGACTGTCCAAAATTGAAAGAATTTGCAAACGACGTCTCAAATTGTGATGAAATTGGAAAATAATCTGCTGATAGAGCAGAAAACATTGTGGGAAAAGGAAGAGTTGCTCGTTACGAGCAATTCTTACTTTTTCCATAATGTTTTCCAGAGTCGTCAACAATAAGGTGGTTAAATGTCGTTATCGTTGGTTATGGGTTAAGGAAAATATTTGTGTAAGTCATAATGAATAAACATGGATAGTATCTTCAATGAAAGTATACTATTGCAATGTGACACTTCATTGGAAGTGTCTCAGAGAGACGATTCCAATGATGTTTTATATTGCAATAATGCTTAGCCCAATATTGAATTAAGATGAATCGCTGTTTTAGACTAACGAAAATCTTAAGCGTAAACTGTTTAATAAAAAGATACCCTGTTCTTTAATTACTAAGAGGTATTGTGTTCAGTCCACAGTGAAAGCATCAGAAGAAGACATAATTATGTAAAATATCAAAAGACTTTTCCGGGTGATATTGGGTACAAACCTTTGTGAAAAAAGAAGGAATCTGCCGCATGTGGATTAGTGCATAATTCATTTATAAACGAATCTCAGATCATTGTTTAACCCATTACCAAACACTAACAACATTTGACCAGTTTGTTGCAGATGACTCTGGAAACCATTGTGGTAAAAGGAAAAATTGCTCTTAATGAGCAGTTTCTCCTATCCCACAATGTTTTCTTGCCTATCTAAAGATAATTTTGCTTTCATTGAATTTTGAAATGTCGTCTGCAAACTCTTTCAATTTGGGACAGTCGAAAGTTTGGCGTTTGGTAAAGGGTTAAGCATAAACCTTATAAACAGTTCACTTTATCCGCAAGACAAATGTGTTATTTCTTTATCAGACATTTAGAAATGTATCATTAATCTAGTTTTGGTTTACTTTATAGATTTGTGTCATTTTATTTGTAGAATAAATTTTATTCTTTAAACAAAAGCCCTGAATTTATGAGGAAGTCACTTTATAGTGCATATCTTTATTCAAATGGTATGGTAACAAACAATTTCTCCTTTTCCCACAATTCCTATCAGAAGATTATTTTCCAACCTCATTATATTTTGAAATGTCATCTGTAAACTCTTCCAATTTAGGAGAGTCGAAAATTTGGTGTCTGGTAACGGGTTAAACAGTAACTTGACAGTTATCCCCTTGGGACTTCACCTTTTTTGAATTATTGACAAAGGCTAACTTCATCGTATTTTACAATTGACATTTGCAACCATTTTACACTTTATAACATTATCTAAATTAATCTTTAAAACAAATATCAAATAGATTGAAACAGAGTTAAGCCTCCTTCAAGTAGTTTGAAAAGAAGAACATAAATTAAGATCAAACTTACCCTTATCAACAATAGCTGATCCTAATCCAATACTATGGGAAAGCGTAGGGGAGGATGGATTTACAACCATATCAGCCGATAAACATGTTATGTCTCCTTCCATTATACTGATAGAACAACGACCAAGCTTGCCTGATGCAGCCTCCTTTGGAATCTCATTTACCATGGACACAGGATCTTCCTCAGAATCAGGCATTTCTGGAAGCAGGATGCATCTTTCGGACATTTCAATGTTGTGTAATTCATCTATCCCCTCTTTGCGATGGAGGAATTCCCCAAATCCAGGTTTTGCAATCGTCAAGTCCTTGTATGTTATGTTGTCCACCATTTCCCGTAACTTAGAGATAGCCAGTCTACAACCGTCTTTCTTCCCGTGTATCTTGAAACCCTTTCTGTCTTTATCAACTCGATCAATTTTGACGGAAAGAGATATGTACTGTTTCTCGATCCTTTCCAATTCTCTCTTTTTGTTAGCAATAATGTACAAAAATTGTCCCTTCTCCACATTAAAAAACTCTGATATGTCACAATGGAGATCAAAAAACTTTAATATTTCATCATAAACCTTTTGAAAAACAGAATCAACACCAACAAGGTAAATTTCTTCAAGTTTCTCTTCGATGTGCATCAAACCCGCAAACTCTGCATTATTTGATATCTGCAACAGATGTGACTGCCAGTCTTTGCTCTGTGTCAGTACCTTCATCGAAGCATCCAGGCGAATTGAGGTCTGCATTAGTGATTTCATGAATATATCAACAGCCTCATCCAGGTCCTTCTCTGTCTTGCTGTACAGAACAAGGTCACGACCTTTGATGACGTCCCACACCAGGAGTAGGCGACGTTTGGTGACCTTGCCCTTTATATAGTTTCTGGTCTCCTTCTGGAAGAGCAAATCTTTAGCAGCTTTTGGGTAACCTGAGAAGAGAGGGCATACTCTGCTTGTTTTACGTTTTCATCACTGTAGAAAAATTGTGACTTTTAAAGCAAAATGCTTCTTTAAATCAAATTTTCTTCAGTGATCAAAGAGTAAAACCACAAATGAAAATTTTCTGAAGTAATCTTAGAATTAAAACAACAATATTTGCTTTTTACAGCAAATTTTCTTCAGTGATTTTTTGCTTCAATCAAGCATGTTTGAGAGGGTTTTTGCATTAGCATCATGTGTGAATAAACCATTGCATATGTGAGGAAATGGTTAGTTTAATTCAAATACTTTTTATTTTACATTGATTGTGAAATTTTTTCTTTCAACTTAGATAAATCACTCTCGATTCTGCTTCCTGGATACATAACTAGTACTCGCGTCGAATGTTGATTAATGAAAGGTTGCAAGGCAGATCCCGCTACTCACTGAATTGAAACCCACAACCCTTGTGGGGTTTAAGTTTGAGAAAAAGGCCTAACCATCTACCAAACGCCAAATTTTCAACTGTCCCAAATTGAAAGAGATTGCAGACGACATTTCAAAATGTGATGAAATTGGAACAAAATCTTCTGATAGGGCAGAAAACATTGTGGGAAAAGGAGAAATTGCTCTTGAGCAATTTCTCCTTTTTCCCACAATGTTTTCCAGAGTTGTCTACAACAAATGTCGTTATAGTTTGGTAATGATTTAAGTTTAATTTTCAAAGCCTACCATTGACAATTCTGCGAGCAAACTCTTTTAATCGTTGTTGCATCTTCTGTATGCACTCATCCACTGCTGTCTTACTGCCCTGTAAAACACAACTAGATGTAGAGAGTCTGGAGACTTCAGTGATTTTTTTCCATATATGTTTGGTACCATAAAACGGACCCATTCCCAATCAAGTTAACTGACTATTTTTCCCAAAAAACTCAATAAAGGTTTTTTTTTTTAATTGTTTCTGAAAAATTCCTCATTTAAGAGAAAAACACTGTGATTTTTCCCAATTTTTCAGGTACCAGACCCATTCCCAAATTATAAAAAAAATCGCTGGACTTAATTAGGTTAGTTAGTCTGTTTTGTCCATATCACAGTTTTCAATAACAGGGACCAATGTCATTTGACATACCTATATAATCAATATATAAACATGCAGTACACGCAACGTGTTTCTTCCAATTTCCACCTGTACACCGCGATTTCTTTGGAATGAACACAATGGAACACCGTGATTATCTCCCAGGGGTTTCCCCATGTGCGACAGTCATGTAGATACCCCGATGACACAGCAATGATTGTAGTGGCTCAAATGATTGACAAGCAAGTTATTTCCCATTTCGTTGAATTAATGTATGCTTTCAGCAGTCATTCCTCTTGTACATTTAAGTTATAAGTTATCCTTACATCTTTTCTTATTTGAGATACAGGGGTTCAACTTTTGACGGGGACACCCTGACCAAGGGCCATTGCGATGGGTGTCCTTTGGAAGAAACATGTTGTATGTACTGTATATATATATGTATGTCAAACGACATTGGCCCCTGTGTTTTCTAATAAGCAATTTATCTTTGTGTCACAAAGGTTTCTCGTCAATAATGGAAGATAATTGTCTGGTGGCAATTTTTCTAATACTACTATATTCACCTGTTGTTGCTTATAATTTCGACCAGTCACAAATTGAATGGTCTTTTTAGATTTTTCAACATATAGACAAGAAAAGGCTATTTACATTATATGATTATGTTTGTGACAGAAAATAACAATTTAAAAAAAAATCATGTATCATGAGCCGTATATTCCTTTTTAAATTAGACAGCACCAACAAAGCTTTCTACAGTTTCTCTTTCAGAGAATGAGAAAATGGAAAAGTAAGATAAAAGTGCCTAAATATTGATTTCTGTGCTAAAAAATTGCTAGTTAACATGGTTCAAAGAGAACCATTTTCTCTTCGTATTTGCAGCTGAAACGATGTTGACTCAAGACCAATGCATGGCTTTTGAATCTAGAAAAAGATATCCATATCCATTCACATGGGTCTCACACAAATCTCTTATGGTGCTTGCCAATATGGCACATTGGTACTCTTTACATCAATAATATCATAGTTCCACCAGAGGTGACAAATACCGTGAAAACACACAACAAGCTCAATTTCTGCGCTATCGATGAACACCAACAATAAAGGCAATGAGGCAGAACGATGGGCAAAAGCTGACAAATTGTCCAAAAAATATTTCTTAAGTCATCTATAACAATAGCTCGATGTAAACGTCTCAGCCATTCTGCTTCATTATTTCAATGAAAACTGAGTGCAATCTATGAAAGATCTGTTCTATTCATATCATGGTATTTCCCTTTTGATGAGTATGTCAATAATGGATTAAGAGCTAAATCAATGAAGTACGCTCTTAATTGATTTTATAAACACTGTCTTCATGCATAATGAGTAAAGAATGTTGATATCCTGTAGAATTTTAATTCAATTGCTGTTTGTACTTCATCTGTAAAAAAGCAAAATTTAGTCATCTGCTGCAAGAGTGGCATTATAAATTTATTGAAAAAATGTAATGCTCAAGAACCAAAGTATTTATGTAACAATAGGGCCCTAGAACTGCTCACCTGAGATTACCACCTATTAGAACAATAGTTAGAAACTTTGCTTTTAACTTTTACACAGAGTTTCTTGTGCTTCTATGCATTGACCTTTTTTTTATACCCATTTTACAAGTGGGACACTGTATGCTTGATGTGGGATATTAAAATGTTACATAATTCTTACAATACGGAAACTGAATAGTTTTCTTTTACAGATTTTTTGTACGAAGATCAGCCTGCACTTTTGTCCAGTATGATCTATTGTTGACACTTTGAGGTTATCATTTTGGCATATTTGGACATCCAAATTGATATTGATGTATTGTGTTAAAAACTCTACCATACATTTATATAGTCGAAATGCAAACAGGTTCAAATTTCAACACACCCTGGTGGCTATGTTTTTTGAGATAAAAAAATTAATGTTTTATAAAATATGTTAATTAAGTTATAAATTTTACCATACATGTGTATAGAGAAAACAAAAACACATTCAAAGTTCAACGCATCCTGGCGGCCATGTTTTTCAAGACATCTTATTTTTTTTAAAAAATCTTTGTAAAAGGGCCCAAAAAGCACATTCATGAGAAATTATTTTGAAATCTGAACAGTGGTTTGTGACAAGAAGATTTTTTCATGGTTTTTACCAAACATGGGCATGGAAACCATTCTGGTCACATGACTGATTTATTTTTGACAAATCTTTATTTTCTCCAACTAGGGATGTTTCACATGATATTTCATTGAAATTGGCCCAGAGGTTTGGAAAAAAAAAAGACGTTTGTAAAGTAATTAATTTTAGCATACATGTATATAGTGAAAACAATAACACATTCAAAGTTCAATGCACCCTGGCGGCCATGTTTTTCGAGAAATCTAAAATAATTTGACAATCTTTATAGAAGGGCCCCCAAAAAACATTCATGTGAAAGTATTTTGAAATCTGACCAGTGGTTTGTGACAAGAAGATTTTTTTAAGGTTTTTACCAAATATGGGCATGGGAGCCATTTTGGTCACATGACTAATTCTTTTAAGACAAATCTTTCTCCCTTTCAACTAGGGATGCTTCACATGATATCTTATTGAAATTGGCCCAGAGGTTTGGAAAAAAAAGATGTTTGTAAAGTTATAAATTTTAGGATTCATGTATATAGTGAAAACAAAAACGCGTTCAAAGTTCAATGCAGCCTGGTGGCCATGTTTTTTGAGATATCAAAATTCTTTGAACAGCTTTTAAAAAGAGGCCCCCAAAAAACATTCCTGTGAAATTATTTTGAATTCTGACCAGTGGTTTCAGACAAGAAGATTTTTTAAAAATTGCAGAAATTCCCCCTTTTTTCATGCCACAGCAACCAAATTTCTGTATGGAATCAATTTCTTTGAACAACTTTTGAAGATCATCCCCCAATGAACATTCCTGTGAAGTTTGGTTACAATTGGCTCAATGGTTTAGGAGGAGAATTTGTTTAAAGAAATTGTTGACGGCGCACGGCAGACGACGGACGACAGACATTGGGCGATCACAAAAGCTCACCTTGAGCACTTTGTGCTCCGGTGAGCTAAAAACAACATGTAGAGCATCTCAGTTTAATCCTTTACTAAATGCCAAATTTTCGTCTCTATCAAATTAGAAGAGGTTGGAGACGACATTTCAAAATGTGATGAAATTGAAAAATAATCTTCTGATAGGACAGAAAACGTTGTGGGGAAAGGAGAAATTGCTCATAAAGAGCAATTTCTTCTTTTCCCACAATGTTTTCCAGAGTCATCTGCAACAAACTGGTCAAATGTCGCCATTGTTTGGTAATGGTTTAAAGACGATAGAAAGTATACATACATTGAACTCAATCTGTCGATCAGTCATGGCCACAGAGAGACTTGAAGATGTTGATTTCTCGGCAAACTTGATGTACCGGAGAAGTGCAGCCTGATAGGTCATCAGTGTTTTGGATTTCGTGATAGTTTGTTGCCCTGCGGCCAATTTCTGCTCCAGTTCGGAAACAATGCTGTTGATAACGCGAGTGATCTCTTCCACATGATGTTTCAGTCCAACCACAATGATAAGATTGTCCTCACGTTTTAGATGTATAAACACCATATCCGGCTCGGAAAACGTGATCTCATTCACACGCTCTCGAACACCAGTCCACACCTATAGGGTAACATTTTTGAGTACAATAGAATGATTTGATTCAAATATTTCAATTCTGCTATATACTATATTTTGATACTGTATGTTGTACTATGGGCCTATGGCCTCTGTACTTGAATAAATATGTCTATGTCTATATGGATTTATGAAAACACCTTGAATAGATCAGAGTTTGGACTCATCAATGGTCTTAAGTGTTATCTAAATCAAATACCTTGATTTCATTGCCTAAATAACAAAAACCAGATCAAATACCAAATGTATGATCACATTGTTCCAATTCTGATGGATTGATACCCAAAACTATCTCATAGGCCGATTGCATGATCGTATCATCTTAATTCTAATTCCTGAATATATAAAACCGATTCAAATGCAAAATATGAAATCAAAACCTCCGGATTTCACTTTATGGATACATAAAATCATCTCAAAAGCCAAATGAGTGTTTAACCCTCTCAAGTCAGCTTTTTGGATACAAATATCAGAACTCATATGTTCTACCCATGGGAACAATCCTCTGGTTATATTATAATCAAAGCACTGATAGCGCTGAAGGACTAAGGTGCGTCTAAAGCAACATGATTGAGGATACCTTTGAAAATGTCTTTGGGCAACATCTCGTTGAAAACAGCTGCTCCTTTTACCACCATAACTATGGTTTTTATTACTGTGAACAGAGATTGCACGATAGTCTATTTTTCGAACACCTGGACATTTTACGATTTCTCATGAGGCAACAGTTATAATAATATAGAGCAAAACAAAGCAAGTAAATCCGGACTACATTCCTGGTTCAAAGAAGTTTTTAGTCCGCACAGTGCAGGCGGATGTTTAATGAGTAATTGGGGTCAGACCGCTGTTTGTGTATCGATAAAGTACCGTCCCTCAAAAAGTGGTATGTAAATTCAATGGACTAAGGTGCTGACGCAGTCCAAAAATGCATCAACCTTAGTCCACATAAAAAATAACAATGCTGTCATGCTGTTTACAGGTGCGTTAGTATGCATATGATGTGATCTAAAGAGTTAACCTTAACCATTAACAAAACTCCAAATTTTCAACTGTCCCAAATTGAAAGAATTTGCAGACGACATTTCAAAATGTGAAGAAATTGAAAAATTATCTTCTGGTAGGGCCGACAGCATTGTGGGAAAAGGATAAATTTTATGGGTTCAGTGCAAGACTATAGTTAGTGCTTCATGTTTATGAAGCACTTAATATAGTCTTGCTTTGAACCCTCGAATTGCTTGTTAAGAGCAATTTTTACTTTTCCCACAATGTTTTCCAGATTTGTCTGCAGCAAACTGGTCAAATAATGTTATTGTTTGGTAATGGGTTAACCAACATGTAAAGGGTTACCTCTTTGGCTACATAGATTTCTTGACTGACATCCAGTTCGGAGCACAAGTCATCAACTTCCTGTGTACAGACTCTTTCCCAATCGTTAAGCTTGGCCAATGTTCCTCGATTCATGGGGTCAAGGACACAGAGAAGTTTTAATGGTTCCTCGTCATTGCTTGGCCATACAACACTGGCAAAACAATTCTTCTTCATCTGAACTTCAAACTTCATCCTAAATGGACTTGATCCACCCAGGAAACTGAAGGATATTTGAAATAGAAAGAGTACTGCATTTTAAAGATGCTGAAAACATTTTTATTGAATAATTGTTAAACAAGCATAACCCTTTACAGAACACCAAATTTTCAACTTTCCCAAATTGAAAGAGTTTGCAGACAACATTTTAAAATGTGATGAAATTGAAAAATAATCTTCTAATAGGGCAGAAAAGATTATGGAAAAAGAAGATTTTGCTCTTTAAGAGTCCAGAAACTCTTCAAGAGTCGTCTGCAACAAACTGGTCAAATTTTGTTATTGTTTGGTAATGGGATAAGGTCTTTCAGCACTTTGATTGAAAAAAGAACTTAATAATAGGTTGCTCTCATACCCAACTTGCTAGCATCATATGATTTATAGAGTGTCAACTCATTTAATAATCTGGGTCCAAGTCACTCTGACCTATCTCAATTATTTTGAAGAATAGAAATAAAAGATTACTATTTACAAAATAAACCCTTTAAACGGATTAGTAAATCTGCCATATAGATTTGTTATAATCTCAACTTTATGGCTATGAAAGGAGATGAGAAGTATATCAATACTCTAGTTTTCTGAAACTTATTACATCTATGATGTCATTTTATTTGCAGAAGATACTCTATTTCTAAAAGGTCTTTACCTCAACATGTGAATAAGTCCTTTTAACCCATTACCAAACAATAACGACATTTAACCACTTTGTTGCAGATGACTCTGGAAAACATAGCGAGAAAAGGAGAAAATGCTTGTAACACGCAATCTCTCTTTTTCCCACAATGTTTTCTGCCCTATGAGAAGATTATTTTTCAATTTCATCATACATGTATTTTGAAATGTCGTCTGTAAATTCTTTCAATTTGGGACAGTCGAAAATTTGGCATTTGGTAAAGGGTTAAACAGCTCTTTTGGTTTTCATAGTAGTAAGGCTATTTCAGGTAATATAAGAGCTAACAACACATTTTTAACTTCCCTCAAATTAGGAAATTCTATCAAATCCTGATTCTTCCCAAAGTTCAAATTCACATAATCCGTTTAGTTTAATTAAATCATGAAATATTTATTCAATCAACTGTTCTGTTTTACCAAATATTTTATGCTAAAAATTTGTGTAAGTTCAAAACAGCACTCCCTATTATTTCAATATTGGGCAAAGCAACATTGCAAAGTAACACATCATTGGAAACGTCTCTAGGAAAGTTTACAATGATGTGTCACATTGCAATATTGTTCATTCATTGAAGATACTATCTGTGTGTATCAGTTTTGACATACCACAAATATTTTCCGTAAGTCGTTTAGTTAAGCTTAGTACCCTGAAAAGTACATTGTTCAATCAGCGAGTCAAACCACTGATCTAATGACATACCTGACAATATAGGGGTCCAGATAGGTTAGTTCTAGAGGATCTGGAATGTTGATCTTGTACTTGGAGGATAAATCCAAACATGGGTAGTACAGACAAACAGTAATCTCCGTACCACTAACCTCATGTCTTCCCCGTTCACACACACTAACAGCATCTGTAATTGGATTCAATTAAAATTAAAGGCACATGAAAGGATGTTGGAACAAATGAATTACTGAAAAAATATATGGAGTTCTTTCATTATGTTAATAAGTCATGAAAATTAATTTATGAATGCTGTGTGACCCTATCTAATAAACCCATTTAACATAAGAGTTATTTTGTGCTTGAGATATAATTTTCTCCAATTCAATCATGTTTATCAACAAGCTGTTTGTTCACGTATTTAAAATAATGAATTCGGATTGGTCAGTTCAAATATTTATGTATCACATGACCAGATTAGAGGTCATGAATCAGGCAATTTGAATCATTAAACTAGTTAATATGGGTTATATCTCGTTAGCTTTCATGTTTAACTTGTGCTGACGGTTTTATTTTGTTATAACTATTTGAATCTGACGAAAAGTTTACCAAAACATAAAGTTTGAAATGGCATAAGTGTTCTATCATGAGCCTTTAAGTTAGAATAAGTGTTAACAGATTAAGTAGAAATGGTATAATCATTGAGGTTCCCCAAATATCTAGATTAGGAGTTAAAGACAGAACAGACCCCCTAAATTAACTGCTAATTAGGGCTTGGTCAAGCTGGATAAAACCATCAGCATTCAGATAGTCAGCTTCAAGATTATACATCTCTCGTGAAAGTCTTAACCCTTTACCAAACGCCAAATTTTCCACTGTCCCAAATGTTTGCAGACGACATTTCAAAATGTGATGAAATTGTAAAGTTATCTTCTAATAGAGTAGGAAACATTGTGGGGAAAGGAGAAATTGCTCATTACGACCAATTTCTCCTTTTCCCACAATGTTTTCCAGAGTTATCTGCAACAAACAGGTCAAATGTCGTTATAGTTTGGTAATGGTTAAGCTATCTGCACCGAGATTTGAACAGAAACCAGAGTAAGCTGGTACTGGGATTTCTATTGCTGTACTCAAAACAACGATTTCCTCCAACCATCTGATTATAGAAGACATTTTATCAATTAGACTTTGTTTTTAATGAAGTTTATGTCAGTATGTCAGATACTTTCAGTTTGCTTCAATACATAGCCATGCTCTTGGCATTTCTCACTTGGTTTAGTAGACATCTATGGCATTCTTTCAAAACGAATTTCTTCTTTCCCACAAAATTACAATTGTTCAGTGCTGAGTGACAAATAAAAGCATCATGCATTAATCGAATAAACCCTTGAAAGAAAGTTGACCAAGACTGGGATCAAAATTGGAAATGTCTGAATCAGCTTTGATGGTGCATGATCATCTTTGTTTGTAACACTTTACACTACCATATTGATAGTTCAATGCAAGACTATAGCAAGTGTTTCATAAGCATGAAGCACTTAAAGTGTTGCATTGAACTCTTGAATTATCTGTTGCAGATGAATTATCTGTTGCAGAAAACTTGAGGAACCACAGTGAGGAAATACTCCTACTGAGTAATTAATCCTTTTGCCCCCATTGTTTTCTAGCTAATACTGTTAAAATTATGTATCTTGGTAAACATATTTTTTTTTTTTTTTGCTGTTGCTTTGATTTCGAATATAATAAATTTCCATTTGAGTAAATAGGGTTAAAAGTTTGTATACTTTGCATAATTATGGCTCAAATAATCAACCCATTACCAAACAATAACGACATTTGACTAGTTTGTTGCAAACGACTTTGGAAAACATTGTGGGAAAAGTAGAAATTGCATGTCAGGAGCAATTTCCCTTTTTCCCTCAATGTTTTCTGCCCTATTAGAAGATTTCATCACATTTTGAGATGTCATCTGCACACTCTTTCAATTTGGGACAGTCGAAAATGTAGGGTTTGGTAAAAGGTTAAAGCTCTAACTTTAAAAGATTGATTTCCATTATGATAATGGTGGCCTACTGTAAAAACAAACATTTTTATTCTACCTCAAAATAATTACATTTTGATTTTGGCTATGGCATAACAAAAATTGCAATATTTTATATAAAACGTTTGTCACGCCATATTTGTCTTCATATGCATGTAACATATTCATAGAAATAAAGACTCAATCAAATTACCTTCTACTTTCAAGAAATGAACAATGTGAACATTATTCTCCTGTTGGTACTCCACCCGCTCAACTTCACCACCTCCACTCCTTTTGGTGTTCTCAAAAAAGTACAGCAATGCATCATGGGAAAGTTCAGGGTCATAACCTTTCACCTTTACACTTTTGGTGACCTCCACTTCAGAAATTTCCAGATAATGATCTTCCAGTGAACGCTGTTTTACTTTTTCTCTGAATGTTTCAAACTCTGAAAAATGGATGTTTTGATAACTAAGAGTTAAAAACTATTTCTTTGGCCATTCCTACAAGCAATGATCGTTACTGGTCCTAAAACAAAGCTAAAATAATATATATGTGTTATTCGTTTAAAACTGTCGTGAAAATATGAGAAATGTTTGTTTTATTATGATTCTTTTATTTAGTAAAATCCATAAAATGTGTTAAATGTAAATTTGACTGTAAGGTCAAAGACAAATTTATTCTAAGCTTTAAATCATAAGTAAACAACAAGATAGAGCTGCGGGTAAAAAAGAGCATGTTACTCTGGTTCAGATCAAACAAACCTACAATACAAATAACAATTTATTTATTTACATGGATTTTACATTGTGTCATCATCATGTCAGTTATGACGTGATGCCCAACTGTTAATGATGGAGGAATACCCCATACTCAACTACCCATAAGGGCTGGTTAAGCCGGGTAGAACCTTATGCATTCGTCAAGTCAGACTGGTAGACTACCTTTCATGAAAATCCAAATGCTGTCACCAGGATTTGAACTCATGCAAAGAGGAGCCATGAGATTTCAAGTTCCGGTTACCGTTTTACTAAACAGTTTACACTAAATATTTGCAAAAGTCTAAAACAACAATTCCTCTTATTTCAATTTTGGGCAAAGCAATATTGCAAAGTAACATGTCATTGGAATTGTCTTGCAGAGACGCTTCCAATGACATGTTTCATTGCAATATTGTATGTTCATTAAAGATACAATCAATGTGCCTCAGTTATGACTAACACGAATAGTTTCCTTAAGTTGTTTAGTGAAATGATACCCTGTAACCTAACCACTAAGTCACCCCACGAATAGCAAAAAAACTAATGGAAGTGACATAAAACCACAGAAAAACATTAATCTTAATCACCTGGAGGCGTGTCGAAGGTTAGGAGGGCTGTCCCTGGTGTTTGCCCATACTCTATCGCAACTGGTACGTTCCCACAACAGACTTCGACAAAGTTCTGTAAATTATCTTTGGATGTCCCTTCCTTGAGTCCTGTGATAAACACCTTTTTTGGATCTCTGGGTGGTGGCGTGTAAATGCTGATCCGCACTTTCCTATCCCCAAGTTCGAAAGATTTCTCACGGTGCTCTTGTTTCTTTAGGATTTCTTCAACATCTGAAGGAATATGTTTATGAGCAATGAAATGATGGATGTTGTTTTAACCCTTTCCCAAACAATAAACAACATAAAATTTAACCACTTTGTTTGCTGATAACTCTGGGAACCATTGTGGTATAAGGAGAAATTGCTCGTTACGAGCAATTTATTCTTTTCCTACAATGTTTTCTGCCCTATCAGAAGATTATTTTTTAATTTCATCACATTTCGAATTGTCGTCTGCAAACTCTTTCAATTTGGGACAGTCGAAAACTTTGCATTTGGTAAAGGGTTAAGGCACATCAACAGCTAAGGTCATTTAGCACGCATTATAATTTATGAGCAATATTTCGATGGATTTTATCGTCATCTTATGAAACAAAGATTCTCATGATTTGGATAAATCAAGCTGTACTAATGGTTTCAGTGTTGGAAAGGATGCCATGACGTTTCTATTTGTTTGTATTGGATTTTAAATGTCTCCAGAATGTTCCAGAAATATAACCAAAACCAATTTAAAGTACAGATTGAAGTTTTTGTCTGTTGTCGCTTTCATTTTGAACCAATAATGAAATTAAGTCATATCTTTAATCCAAATGTTTTATTGCAAGTTTCATTTTGTAAAAAACTCTATTCTGGTTTGCAAGCAATATCTGCAGTAGTAGACTTAACCCTTTCCCAAACAATAACGACATGTGACCACTTTGTTGCAGACAACTTCAGAATACATTGAAGGAAAAGGAAAAATTGTTCGTAATTGGGACAGAATTACAAATGAAATGCCAGTTTCTTACCTAAAAAGGGGTAATGCAGTCATTTCAGTTTCATTAACGATCTTAAGTGCGAATTCGCTCTCAAGTCAGATTTCTCTCTTAGACCCATTTCATCAATTTTTGCTCTTAGAAATATAAAGCCAAAAGCCCTCTTAACTCTTAAAGGTCCGGGGTTCTCTAAGTGCGATGACGTCACAGATTGGCAGCAATTCTTTTGGATAAATAATTAAAACAATTTACTATGCTCATTACCATATTGTCATAGAAGTGTATCAATAATCTAGTTTTCTTAAAGATTTAATCCAGAACCTGTGAGATAGCCCCTTAACCCTTTACCAAACAATAACAACATTTGACCATTTTTTTGCAGATGACTCTGGAAAACATTGTTGAAAAAGAAGAAATTGCTCGTGACGAGCAATTTTTCCTTTTCCCACAATCTTTTCTGCCTTATCAAAAGATTTCCTTCCAATTTCATTACATCTTTAAATGTCGTCTGCAAACTCTGAAATTTGGGACAGTCGAAAGTTTGACGTTTGTTAAAGGGTTAAAGCAAGCATACACAATACCTGAAGCATATCTCATTCTCACAATGGCCTCTTGTTTCTCTGGGTTAACTTGTATGTCCTTCACTTCTCCATTATTAGACACTTCCCTTCTCTCTATGAACAACTGAATCAAATCTTCAGACGCATACGATGGTAAACCCTCAATTCTTATCGTCTTTTTGAGCATTGTTTCTTCCTCTATAGAGTCATCAATGATCACCAGATGTGATGTGGTTTCTGACCTCTTCTGTGGTTGGGAAGGTGTTTTTCGCCTAGGGACAGTGGGGGGTGGCTGATCTGATTGTGACCTGGCTTTTCTTTTTATTTCCCTTAAAGTTACATCTCCAGCAACATCACGGTCTTCTATTACCTCATATACAGGTTCCATTTCATAACCTGTAAACATATACATGTAGATAGTGGAAGAATAGCCAGCAGCTAACAGATAGGATTCATGATTATAAACACATTAATATAAGAAGGATTTTCATAAATGTTCGATCCCAAATGAACTTAGAAAACCCCTAATTATATTGATAGGGCAGACATTTCTAGAGATAATGGATAGGACACAAAAACCAAATGAGCGCTTGTAAAAACTAATGGGAATTGATAGAAAATATCTAACATGAAAAAATAGGTAGAAGAGAAAGAATCAACATGAATATGACATAAATAAATGGAATAGAAAACAACGAACATGAATGTGCACAGATAGTTTAAAAAGATAAATTGAACATAAACATATTAGAAAAAAGGCCCAAGCACACATTGTAGAGGAGAGTCTGTAATAAATGGATAAGAAGAAGTGACACAATCGATAAAGACATTTAGATAAAAAAGACTGAATCAAACATGTAATAATCAAAAACTTATATAGAGGACTACAGTCTAACTTGTGTTAACCAGCCACCCTTTTAAGCAGCCAACCTTTCTTAAACAACTTCTACAGAAAGTCTCATTGTTAGATTTGTAGTGTACATCAATTTGTGTTAAGCAGCCAACCTGTCTTAAACAGCCAATTTACTCTGTCCCATAGGCTGGCCTCTTGACACAAGTTTGACTGTACATGTATTTGAATACAACTTACATTTTAAGTTCTCCAAATAAGATTGCATTTTAGTGTATTTTAAATGGAATATTTCAAAAACTATTATTAGCGACCACAGTGAAAGGAGACGAAACTGTGGTGTATTAAACAAATAACCGCTAAATACATAAATTGGAGCTTTCTGTATGACTTGTGTCATATATTAACCCATTACCAAACGCCAATGATTTGACTGTCCCAAATTGAAAGAGTTTGCTGACACCATTTCAAAATGTGATGAAATTGGAAAATAATCTTCATATAAGGCAAAAATCATTGTGATAAAAGGAGAAATTTCTCGTGACGAGAAATTTCTCCTTTTCCCACAATGTTTTCTAGCCTATCAGAGTATTGTTTTTCAATTTCATCACATTTTGAAATCGTTTCGAGCAATTTTTCCTTTTCCGACAATGTTTTTAATAGTTGTCTGCATCAAACCCGTCAAATGTTGTTATTGTTTGGTAATGGGTTAAGATAGCCTTAAGCTAAATAAGTCTTTAAACACTGTTTAATGGTGGTCATTCAAAACAAGATGCTAAATTATACACACTCATTAGAATAGAGTTGTCTCCACAAGGCAATTCCAACGAGTACTTATCAATAGTTTTAACAAATTAGATTTTAGAGAAGCATTAAAGGCACATGAAAGGATATGAGTAAAAATAAATTACTGAAAAAATATATGGAGTTCTTTTATTATGTTCATAAAAGTCATGAAAATTAATCTATGAATGCTGTGAGACACGATTTAATAGATATTCCTTTAACATAAGTTATTTTGTGCTTGAACTATAGTTTTGTCCAATTCAATCATGTTTATCAACTATCTGTTTGTTTACATATTTAAAATAATGAATTCTGATTGGTCGGATAAAAAGTTTGTGTATCACATGACAAGGTCAGAGGTGATAAAATTAGGCAATCTGAATTATAAAACAGGCTTATCTGTGTCATTTCTCGCTTACTTTCACTCTTAAGTTGTGCTGATGCTTTTTTTGGTGATAACTTTTTGAATCTGACCAAAATTTTACCAAATAATGTAGTTTGATATGGCATAAGTCTCCTTTCATGAGCCTTTAAAGGGTTAGCTTTAAAGAAAGGCATCCTTACTGAACCTCAGAAGAAAATAATTATTACAATTGAGGCCTTATCAAAGGTTCATTGCAAGACAATAGTTAGTGCTTCACATTTGTGAAGTACCTACTATAGCATTGCATTGATCCTTCCAGATGATATAGTATAGACACTCACCTGGATTTTCAACTCCGAAGCTGGATGCTGCAAAGGATAAAAGTAAACAAAAGGTACATCAAATTCTTATAACCTACCTTTAATATTATCATAATATTTGTGCAATGGAGGAAAACCATTACTAAATTACTACCATCAGGTTTTTTTGTTCTATATTACAACCAAGTTGGGTATCAAACATGAAAGATCTTTACACAATACTAAGGACATTCAATCTCTCTGACCCAAAAATATTAACTGGTAAATAAGAGCAACTTCCCCTTTTCTCACAATGTTTTCTAGAGTCATCTGCAACAAACTGGTAAAATGTAGACATTTTTTGGTAATGGGTTAAATTGATTGGGAAACCTTAAGTTGGTTATTTTGCAATAACAAGCAATTTCTATTACCTCCAGCCTTCTCATCCTTGGTTCTGGCTGAGTCTTCCCCAGAACCTATACATGAAAAAGGCATACATTTTTGTATCTATTAATGATTGGCACATCAAAATATGATATCTGACTTATCAATGAGTTTCCAAGACCAATAAATAACTATCAACTGATATTTGATGTTGACTTCACAAGCATATTACAAGAACAATAATTAGCTATCAACTGATACTTGATTTTGACCTCACAAGTCTATTCCAAGACCAATAAATAACTATCAACTGTTACTTGATTTTGACCTCACAAGCCTATATCAAGAACAATAATTAACTATCAACTGATACTTGATTTTGACCTCACAAGCCTATTCCAAGACCAATAATTAATTATCAACTAATATTTGATTTTGACTTTACAAGTCTATTCCAAGACCAATAATTAATTATCAACTGATATTTGATTTTGACTTTACAAGCCTATTCCAAGACCAATAAATAACTATCAACTGATATTTGATTTTGACCTCACAAGCCTATTCCATGACCAATAATTAACTATCAACTGTTACTTGATTTTGACTTTAAGCAGCATTAGTCAATGTTCATGCTTCTTATTGACGCTTGTTGCAAAGTGATTAGCATTTGTGATTATGCTTGTGAAGTATTGATCATTTTCAATCAATCATAAATGGTCAAGCATATCAAGGGCTCAATGCAAGGCTATAGTAAGTGCTTTATTAAAATGAAGCATTTACTATAGTATTGCACTGAACCCTCAATATGTAAATATGCCTATCAAAAAACAAAGTGTCAAGCATAATGTAGTTCAGATTTATATACTATATAGTTTATCTCAATCAACATTTAAATGACACCAATCTTTCCAAATCAACTTTGGCATAATTCAAGCTGTAAACCCTAATGTTGTTAATTTTACTGCCTGGCAATCTTGCCTCAGAAATCAAGTCAAAATTTGAATTCTTTGTTGAGAAAAGCCAAATATTAAGAAAGATTGACTTTGATCAAATTTCATGTCACATTGTTAAAGCTAAAACTAACAACTCTTTAGCAACATAGGGGCTCCCAAGTATAAGCGGTTGATAAGTCATGAAAGGATATTATAATAAGGTTTCTTAACAAAGTTTCTAGTCTAAGGACCAATATCATGTCACCTTGTGTCAAATGAAAGGCCTTTATAAGTAGAAATTGCTTACCATATCTAGGGTTCAGTACAAAACAAATGTTACTCCTTCATTTTTGTGGGGACATGGTAAGGTCTTGTATTGAACCCTTCATGTAAAACTGCCTAGCAATTCAATATTTCAAGGCAGGACTATAGCAAGTCGTTGACAAAAGGGATGGTCTAACTTTAGTCTAGCATGGACAAATTGAATCTAACAGACAAAATGTGTCACCATGATAATGTTTGTTAAAAGTTTTCTACTTTCTGTCTAATTGTCATGAATTAAGTTCATCTAATTTCGCATCATGTGAACTGTCTTAGATTAAACTATCTGCATTTTATGTATGACATGCCTAAGCCTTATTGGTTAAGAAGTTATGACTAAATAAACAAAAAAATCTCAAAACACAAATAGAGGTTTTTCACATTCCATTGCGCATGCGCAAAACGTACGGGGCCAAAATGATCAGCAATCTAAACCATTTGAGGGTGTAAAGTTTCTTCCGGTTTTGACTTCATGTAATTCTTTGTGAAACCTTTCATTAGAGTATAGTAAATTGGTAATATTTATAAGATATTCATATTATAACAGACTATGATTGGTGGAGAATACCTTTATGTAGTGAATGCTTTTGACCAATTTCGATGTCAACATATAAAACCTACGTAAACTCTAAACTTTAAACTAGCCGCCTGAGGCTTAATGTCGTCTGCTTTCCGCCAGTTCATGAAGTTGTCGCCCACATTCTAAAGCAAAACCTCAGTTTCTTTATTTACCGTTACTTCACACAAACATTTTCAGGACAATTTATTGTGGAAAGACGATTAGAAAAGACAGAACTTGTCTTGATGTGTTTCCATTTATAAAGATGAAAATCTAATTCAATATTGACAAGTTGCAAATTTGCCGAACTGACAATAACACGCAAAAAAAAAGATCCATTAAAAAGAAAGGTCCGATGAAAGAATGTATTATAAGCCTTGTCAAATTTATACAACGTTTAAAAATTTGAAAACAAAATAAAATGAAAAAAAGTATTTGGTCAGTGAGAAATGAAGGAAAATGGCATGTATTAGAAGATATTTTGCTTTTTACGCCATTTTGAGAACACCTCCCATTACATTCTAACGAACCATTCAGATGAATCTCTCATAAAGGAGAATATAGTTCTCGATGACATATGTTGTAGTGTTTCAGACCATCTCCCATTACTAACTATTTGTAAAATACCAATCAACAACGTGCATCTACCATCTCGCGCAAATATAGCCTGGAAGAAATGCTCAGATAACATTCTACTCACATATATGTTGGATCTGCAAAACAATTTACTTGTGCTTGACCTCGACAAATTAGATTGTTCACCTCATAGCATTGAACTTCTCTTTAAACACATAGTGAATTGCATCACGAACTCTTCAAACACTTCTTTACCGAAACATGCCTCACAAAGCCATACCAAGCCATATTGGAACGAACGTGTAAAAGCTGCACATAAAAGGCAGAGACTTGAAAGAAAGGTGTGGATTGAACACAACAAACCAAGGGGTATGGACAATGTTTTCTATGCATCATACAAGAGCGCAAAGTATAACTTCAGAAGAACTCAAAAAGAAGCGATTCTCGAGCTAAATGATGAATACTACTCAAAACTGAATAACGCTGCTGAAATCGATTCTACGTTATTCTGGAGAATGGTGAGAAACAAACGGACAAGTCGTAATTATATAACCAATACGATATCGCACAACGAGGAAACAGTACGAGATCCTCAGCTTATCGCTGACGCCTTTGCGAGTCATTACGCCAGTGTGTTTACACCAAAGAACGATCCATCCTTCGATCACGACCACTTTAAGAATCTAGAAGACAGTAAGCAAACATTTCTTAACTCCGATGATTACTCTGACGACCCACTTTTAACAAATACCGTTGGAATGGACGAGCTAATGCAGTGCGTAAGAACCCTTAAGAAGGGGAAAGCAGCCGGTTACGATAACATCTCAGCAGAACACATATTGAACGGAGGTGAAACACTTTTTGAATACATAAGACAAGTATTTGGTCTCATGATTAAATGTGGATACGTACCCCAATCTTGTAAAACAGGAATAATAATACCTATTCACAAAGCGGGAAAAACGAAAACAGAAATGAAGAATTACCGTCCAGTGACATTATTGCCTGTATTATACAAACTCTTTGAAAAGTTACTCCATGAAAGAGTTATCAAATGGTGTTCATATAACAACAAGTGTATACCAAATAAACAGCAACAAGCATACCAAAAACAACTTGGTCCGGTGTCTGCGTCGTTCAATTTGCAAGAAACGGTTTTCAATTCACTAGAATTACACTCTTCAGTTTACGCTTCTTTCCTGGATACATCCGGTGCTTTTGACAACGTTCGACATAGTGCACTCTTCGATAAAATGAGAACCATTGGAGTTAAGGGCAAGTTTCTGCGACTCCTTATGAACTCGTTAGCCTTAGTCTCAGTAAATGGAGTTTCATCCCAATTATTTGACGTACTACAGGGTGTTAGGCAAGGCGGCATAATGTCTACTTGGAGCTATCTCCTGTTCATCGACGAACTTCTACACCAACTTATCTTCTAATGTTGGCTTAAACGTTGGACACCTTTGCTGTGGTAACCCGACACTAGCAGACGACCTAGTACTACTCTGCTCATCCCTCTCCGCTCTAGAACGCCAGTTAGATGTCACGAACCATTACGCAAATCACTGGGGCTATAGTTTTAACAAAGACAAGTGCAAATTCATTATCTTCGGTAAAGACAACAAATCGGCTACAAGTGTCAAATTTGGTGACTCTGAAATTGAAAAATGCGGGGGAAGTAACTCATGTTGGTATTACATTAAATAAATCCCTCACAAGCTCGAGTACAATCAAAACCCGCTGTCGAAAGGGCCAATCATCTCTTTACTCTATTCTAGCTCTAGGAAGTGAACAAGAAAGCATCAACCCGATAGTGAAAAGCTCCCTATGCAAATCAATCGCGATTTCGTCCGCACTCTATGGTTGTGAGTTATGGCACAGCATTTCCGCTGTAGACCTACTTAGAATTGAAAAGCTGTGGCGGCTTTGTGCGAAAAGATGTCAATGTTTGCCAACAGGAACTAGGACCGACATGGCATTGGGATTATTAGGTTGGCTTCCTTTGGAAGCTGATATCGACAAGCGGAAACTGTCTTTCCTCCAAACTCTGTGTTCCATGCCATCGGATAATCTTTCCAAGGAGTTATTTACTTTCAGGCTTCATCTATTCATTTCAAAACAGTGCAAAGACCAATACGGATTTCTCCCCGAAATCTTTCGGATTCTACAAAAGCATAACCTGTTTCACTATCTTACTAAGTATGTTAGCGACTCAGTGTTTCCAGGAAAGCAACAGTGGAAGAAAATCGTTTCAAGATCCGTAACACATACGTATGCTCAATCATGGGAAAAAACAATTCTAAGAGACAGTGATTTTGACCGTTTCAGAAATACACACAGAACATTGAGACCGTCACTGCTGTGGAAGAACGCCAAAACAAAGCAAGAAATAGCCAATGCGATCAGTTCTGTAAACATTTTAGCCAGTCCAAAACACATAAGGAGGAATTCAAGCCCGTGCATACATTGCCAGGCTAACTACACTGACATAAAAGTACATTTTATATCTGAGTGCAAATTCTATTCTCCAGAACGCAATCTTTTGATGAAAAGTATTCAAACGAAAATATCTGAAAACATGTCATCTTTTTTAACCAGGTTTTATGGTCAAAATGAAGTGTTTGTACGAAATTTATTAGATACTGATTTGCCTGCTGTATTTGGTTTAGATAACAATGAACAAATCCTTTATACGAAGCTCTGTATGCATTACATTAATAGGGTGCTTGTTGATTAATACACAGTTTGAATATGATCCTATTATACATTTTCAGGAAAGTATGACGTATTGAACAGTTACCCTCAGTATGCATAGTTGTGTATATAACTATGCCATGCTGAGCGTAAATGGTTCTGTAAATAACATTGCTCAATTACTAACGTTTGTATTTGCAAATTGTACTTTTCTTTATTATTATTATTTTGTTATTCAAATTATTAAAAGGGTACATGCGTTTGAACTCCAGTTAATACGCAATTCGAACATGATTCTGTCGAAAGTATGACGCATTGAACATTTACCCTCGGTGTGCGTAGCTGTATATATAGCTATGTCATGCCGAGTGTGAATGATCCTGTAAATAATGTTTACTTTATTACAAATATAAGTATGTGCAAACTGTTCTATTGTATACTCATGTTGTTCAAATCACTGTTAAAGTGGAACTAAATAAATAAATAAATAAATAAAATTGACCAATTTCGATGTCAACATATAAAACCTACGTAAACTCTAAACTTTAAACTAGCCGCCTGAGGCTTAATGTCGTCTGCTTTCCGCCAGTTCATGAAGTTGTCGCCCACATGCTAGAGCAAAACCTCAGTTTCTTTATTTACCGTTACTTCACACAAACATTTTCAGGACAATTTATTGTGGAAAGACGATTAGAAAAGACAGAACTTGTCTTGATGTGTTTCCATTTATAAAGATGAAAATCTAATTCAATATTGACAAGTTGCAAATTTGCCGAACTGACAATAACACGCAAAAAAAAAGATCCATTAAAAAGAAAGGTCCGATGAAAGAATGTATTATAAGCCTTGTCAAATTTATACAACGTTTAAAAATTTGAAAACAAAATAAAATGAAAAAAAGTATTTGGTCAGTGAGAAATGAAGGAAAATGGCATGTATTAGAAGATATTTTGCTTTTTACGCCATTTTGAGAACACCTCCCTAATTTAATTCACAAGAGGCATCTTAATTAAGAAAACCTTTATTCTGTTATGTCTTAAAATAATAAAATACTGGATTAATACCATTTCAAAGCTTTTAATTGATATAAAGGTAAACAAAAAGATGTCATCAAATCGATCAAATTGGTATGTGCTGAGTAAAGGAACGCTCTCCAGTTAATACCACAATACTCCATATGTAATAAAGCAAGTAAAGTATATGATTTTGTCTCCATTCACAACATGACAAAGGCCATAAGACACATTTGATAATCAAAATCAGATGTAAAAATTCTTCAGAAAATCAATAAACAAATTGGGCTCATATATTTTATTTAAGAGCACTAATATTGGCTTGTGAAAAGCTTATTAATTCGCCTATCTTTAACGTTGTATAGTATCCAAATTCATAAGCTATGAAAAGCAAGACAAATCCATATCTTATTGCTTGAACTGTATCCGAATACTTTACTAAACTAACTAAGGAGACAGGGGTGCTTTGATGTGTTGAAAAGGGAGTTTGGGTGGCCAATCGTTGAGCGTTTAAATCACCAGTCGGCTCTACAATAAAGGGATTTTGATTTTACAATATGGTGCAATTGTGTCAGATTAGTGTTAATTAGCGACTCAAGTCTTAATCCTTATGACAAGGATTTTATGACTTGACCATATCGTGCAATTGTGTCAAACTGGTGTTAATAAGAACTGCAACCCTTAACCCTTGTAACAATAGAGGTTTGTTAATTGACCAATTGTATGTAATCAGGTAGAAAAACTGACAATAATCAATTGAGTAGCATACAAAGCAATTACGTACAAATGTCTTGATAATCAACTTATTGGTTAAATAACAACAGAATATGGGTTTTATTGAATTCAGCATGCTTTAATTGACAGGCGAATCTAAACATGACAAACACTTTTGATCAATACTGATTTCAACATGATAAAATAACGTCGTCTGCATTTTGAACCATTCAGGAAACGCCATTTAAAGGCACATCAAAGGAGAGGAGTACAAATAAATTACAGAAAAAATATTTGGAGATCTTTTATTATGTTCATAAAAGTCATGAGAATTAGTTTAGAAATGCATTGAGACCCTATCAAATAGACTCATATAAAATGTTATTTATTGCTTGAAATAAAGTTGTCACCAATTCAATCATGTTTATCAACAACCTGTTTGTTTACATATTCAAAACAACGAATTCTGATTGGTCGTTTCAAAAATGTGTGTATCAACTGTCAAGGTCAGAGATGAACAATCTGGAAATCTGATTCATAAAACTTGCTTATATGGGTTATTTCTGTATTACTTTCACATTTAAGTTGTGTTGATGGTGTTTTCTGGTGATAACTATTTCAATCTGTCCAAAAGTTTACACAATAATATAGTTTGATATAGCATTAATCTCCTTTAATAGGCCTTTAAATTAGAGGTATTCAACATTAGTTTGGTAAGTTTAATTATTTTTGAAGAGTCTATCCTTGCATTACTACAGCTTTTCACAAGTTTCAATGTGATAAGTTGACTCAGCTACAGGAAATTTTATTGGTTTTTTTTTTCAAAGTAAATAGATGGAAAAAACTTCCTTTTGGACAGTTTTTATATGCATTTAGTGTTTAACCTACATTTTCATCCAATGAGAATGCGTCAATTTGAATTTTTTTGTTGGTTTATTTTCCATAAACTACTATTCGAGTGTTCTATCTGGGCTCTATGAGACTATTACTCTGGTATCACACATGCGCATAAATGTGTAGTTTAAGGCTCCACCTCCAAATCAATGACACGTGTAAGCCTAGCCTACGGTAGCGATTGAAAGATCGCTGTGACGTCGCGGGGGAGAAATAAACACAGAAATAAATAAAAAGGAATTACAATTAACTGGGTATCCTAACATCGTTGAGAAAAAAAAGAAACTGAACTATATTAACCTTTTACCCCATTAGGAATAATGTGACGGGTACAAATTGAAAGCATCAACAGACAACACATATATACATTATGAAAAAACACAGTTTCTTTTTTGAAATTGAAAAGAAAATATTATCGTTACAAGCAATTTCTTCTTTTGTCACAAGGGCTTTCCAAGTTTTCTGCTGTAGGTGAGGAATAAATTATGGAGTAACGGGTTAAACTCAAAACTACATTGCAATCTACATCACTGGGTAGTGCAGTTTTCTTATTCCAAATATGGTATGGCAGATTCTTGGCATGCAATTGACAGCCGCGGAAGGCGTGGTTTATGTCGAATTTCAAAATACTGAGCAGCAGTTTTATGCCATTCGCAGATCATACCCGTAGAGGCATGGTTTGCCAGCGTCAAATAGAGCGCTCTATGGAAATGTAGGTTAAACACTAAATTGTTTAGAGGCTATATAGTGAAATTTAAACGACATATAAAGACTCTTAAATGCACATACGGAATTTTTGTTAAACTTTCGTGCCTGCATATTCAATCATATCCTTTTTAATATACTCCAAACAGAACTTGTACGGTATTTCTTTCATTGAACTAATTTAATACATGAACAATCTTTATTTTTAAACATCTTCACGTCGATACTAACCATTTTCTCACGAAATAATCATACTTTAATGCGATGTTATCTTAGTGTATATAGACAGTAAGAGTAACCGGAAGAAAGTTTACACCCTCATTTAAAATGATCTACTGTTTGTACTCTCCACGCTAAAGAGTACACAAAAGGGTGATAATAATGTGAAAAACCTCTATTGTACATAATGCTTAACATCAAACATCAAACAATATTCAAGTTGAATCACACTGTTAAATGCATCTGCATTCCATGTATGAAATGTCTAGCTTAAGATGTTGTAAAAATGGATACAATATATTAAAAAAGAGAACTAAAATCTTAAAACATAGATTGTAAACAATGCCTAAAAAAGCATTAATCTCACTGGTAAAACCATCTGCATTCCATGTAAGAAATGTTTAGGTTTTGCTGTCATGAAGTATCGAAAAAACAAGAGCTGTCCATAAGACAGCATGCTTGACTATTCGATAATGTCAGACTGGGGTATAGGTCAGTGAAGTATTATTTATTTCTAAAACATGAGGATGCATACAAAACTTAAACCGAGATTTTCTTAGGACAGAATTTGGCTTCAGGTCAATAGCAGAGTTATTGCACTTGGTCAGTAACCTAACATTATGACCCTTAGTTCATGAGTACAGTTTCAATCCACTCCCTTAAGTAGTTTATGAGAAACAAGAGATATGAAACTTTGTCAAGGACCTTAGATTATGACCCTCAACATATGTGTGAGGAACCCACCAGTCCTATACAGAAGTTTATCAAATACAAACTTGCACGTAAAAACTTAGTTTCCGGACATCATACAATATACAACGTAAAAAGTTGAATTGGCATAATTATGGTATTTAGATATGCTTTAAACAAATATTCATGAAAAGAAAATTAACTTAATCGCTTTAAAAAAGAAGATAATGAGGTATAGCCCCCACAATGCATCATCCCCTGAATGATACATCCATATATGGTAATTAGTTATGTCATGTGGGCTGTCACATGATGATGTACACTGTCTTATAAGATATATGGCAGATAAAATATGCCAAGGGCTTAGTCAAGTATCAAAATCACTGTCAAAATAAAAAAGAAAAGATACATTGTGAACTTATTCACAGTCTAGACATATTATCAAATTGTTGGAAGGTATTTAGGTGGAATGGAATCGTCAGGAGAGTAGAATGGGCGTGTCTTAACACAATGAATTTGAAAAGCAACTTTTTGAACGGCAAGTTTCACTTAAGATTTGGATAATGTATCCTAATTCTGTAAGAAACAAGGTGTTTTATGTTCTTTTTTTTGTAAATTATGAAGCCTGTATAACCTATGTTATTCTGGCTAGTTCCATGCAAACACTTCAGTGCATGAGCATGTATGTATGTTTTTAGTGTGTATTCAGAGTATCTTGTGACCAGTTATTTATAGCTTGACACTATATTTAGATTCTGTGGTCTTGCCATCGATATTGTATGAAATAAAAAATGCCCAAATTCATCTAAATAAAATAATATAATATTGGTTTCTCTGCTGAAATATTGAATAAATGTGTATTCCTTTATTTTTGTAAATTCCAAAAAAATAATCCTGCGACGTCCAGAAACTTTAACTGAGATTCCTACGTACAAAAGGCTGCATAACTTGCTTAACTTCAATACAAGAGATATGCAACTTGGTCATACGAAACCCATTCTGTACTGTAGTTCATGAGATACAAACTTGTACATAAGAGCTTAAAATAACGATTTTTCTAAGTACAAAAGGCCACATTATTGGCTTGAATTCAAAACAAGTGATATGAAACTTGGACAGGGACCTTACATAATGACATAATGAACACATTTTGTAAAGTATCAACCCATTCTATAGAGTAGTTAATAAGATGCAAACTTCCACATAAAAACATAACGAAGGTTTGAAGCCAATGATGATGCCGACACTCCGTGAGTAGTATATCTCCTTTTTATCAAAAAAGTTAGGCTAAAAAGAATTCTCAAAGAAGCGCAAATGGTTAAACTATTTCAACACCAAGCAAAATTTTAGTTGAAATATTGTAACTAATAAATCTTTAATAAAACAGTTAAATAAAACTACAATGAAATATATCTGAGAAAAGATGTTTAAACACCACTACCAACTCTTAATAACAAGGTGGGAAAGTAACAATGCAATTATAGGAAAGCTTTAGAACAAGGTATACTTCTTATGATTACTTAACCCTTTCCCAAACGCCAAATTTTCTAATGTCCCAAATTTAAAGAGTTTGCAGATGACATTTCAAAATGGGATGAAATTGTAAATAATCTTCTGATAGGGATGAAGACAGTGTTGGAAAAGGAGAAATTGCTCGTTAAGAGCAATTTCTCCTTTTCCCACAAAATTTTCATGAGTCGTCTGCAACAAACTTGTCAAATGTCATTATTGTTTGGTAATGGGTTAAAGTAAACCTTTAACTAACCACACTGGGATTTTAAAACAGAATTGTTCATTACACTAGAGACAGCTTGACCGTTGACTTACTGATACCAATGTTTTTCCCATTTTGACCAGCAGGTTTGGCCTTTACTTCAATCAATATGATCTGCCCAGGCATCACAACATAACTGAAATACTGTTTACACAACGTTAAACTCTAATTATAAAACCTTTTCTTTCTCTCAATAAGGTTAATGCATCTTGACAAGTATTTTTATTTATCTTTCTACACTAAGAGGTCTGAATTTTCCTTCATTGATTGCCCGCTGTAGCCAATGTCGTGTTAACCCTTTACCAAACAACAAATTTTCGACTGTCCCAATTTGAAAGAGTTTGCAGACGACATTTCAAAATGGGATGAAATTGAAAACTTATGTTCTGATAGGGCATAAAACATTTTGGGAAAAGGAGAAATTGCTTATCACGATTTATATCATAAGTGACTTGATTAGTCTCTTATAATTTGTCAAAGGTATTCATAAGGGAAAGAAAGAATCAGAAACAACAAGAAGGAGAAATGTAAGGAGAAAACCATTTCTTTTTTTTGTTAAAATGGGTTTTTTCAATTTTCAAATGAAATTGCATTTTCTAGGTCTAAGTTTACTTTGGTGAAGGAGATTACAGTTTTGATAAATCTGTAGAGTAAATGGATGTGTCTTGGGGTAAATGCGAAACTTACTTTCTGCTGATTTCTGTCTGTTCATTGGTTTAACATACCCTAAATTGAATGATTGAAAAAAATGATCAACATGCTGCAAGTACAGTTGTTCTGACTTTAACTCTTAGAATGCTGGAAAATTTTCTAAAAATATATTTTTGTGTCTTCTGCTTTCCAAACCCTTAAATATCTGCTTAATTTTGATGAAAAAAGATACTCAGAGTAGCAAACAGGTTAACAGGTTAGATCACAGATCAGTCGCCAAAAATTTACTTGGCGGCTTGCCTAGATCGTAACTGTTTGCCAAAGCATGAAGTCGGTTCCAGCACTACAGGGGTAATAAGTACTGTAATTTTTATGCATATTACTTACTCTACAAAGAAGAGTGACATACATAACAGAAATAATGCTTTCTACCTATCGGTACATAATAGTCTAAACTCTATAAAAAAAACATCAAGTTGGATAAGTTTGGCAAAATATGGTAAGCATAAAACTGAGAGTATTTGTTCATGGTACAATTAAGTAATGACAATGAAGTAATTGATGGCAGACATTTTCAAAAGTTACATGGCATGTAACTTAAACAAGACATTTCTAGACAATAGTAATCAATGTCTTGTCCTTCAACAATTAGCTGATTTTTCTAAAAAAAGAAAATGCGCTTGCCTTCTCCAAATCCACCATTATCAGAGTCAAGAAAGTTCAAGTAGATTAACCAAAATTTAAATTTCTAACACAGCAAAAATTAGAATGACTAACTGATACACAAATCAATAATAAACATAAAGTTGCATGTTTACAGAAGAGAAAATTCGAAAGCCAAAATAAAATGAAACAATAAAGGTTTTGTAACGTTGTTTCAGTAGCAAACAGCTTGGACCACAGGCCAGCCACCAATTAACTTGGCAGACGGCCTGGATCTAACCTGTTTGCATAAGCATAAAACTGGTGCCAGCACTCTAAGGGTTAACCACTGTGACAAATAGATAACTTACTCCAAATGAGCAAGTTATACATTTGATCATGTTGGTTTCAACCCAACTTAGCCCATAAATAGATGTTGGAATGTGCTCTGATGTTACTTGCTAGCATCATGCGAAGAGAGTGTCAACTGGTTTTCTAAGTGTGAGTCCCATAATTTTTTACCTCCTTTGATGACTTCACAGGACGGAAAATAGGATTATTGGCTACATTATAAACTATTTAAACAGTTTACTAATTCTATAAAACAATCATGCTATATCTTTACCAAATGTTTAAGACTTCAGTTGAGAAGCATACCATGAATATATTTTTACGTAACTTTCTAGATTTGTGTTGTCATTATATCAGTATAAGACATTTTATCAAAAACATTCTTTAAAACGTCAATCTATGAGATAGTCACTTTAACTCTAATTCAAGACATACACTGTCACACGCTTAATGATGAAAATATATGAAATTTACTATAGTTGAAAGTTGGAAATGTATAAAATTTTCTAAAGTTGAATGTTGAATTATTTTGGTATACGGACATTTGCCCCGGACATTGCCCCCCCCGACATTTGCCCCCTTTTTGGTATAGAGCTGACATTTGCCCCCTCGCTGCAATGTAGAAGGTGGACATTTGCCCCCTCATATTATTTTTTCAACTTGCTTGACTTGATCGTATTCCGTTATGAATAAACAGGAATTTAAATGGAAATAATAATTGGATCAGACTAACATGTCAATTTTGCTCTATTACGCCGATGGCACTTGGTCAATTATGCTCATCCAACCATGAAACGGCGGTATACGTGCATAAATTGATTTGATCTTATTTTATCATTTTCGGTTTAATTATTTGTCTCATAATCAAATGTGATGGTGATTGTCATACCGACACAAATTGGAATACCTTTTGTCTTCTTTGTTTTTTATTGTTAGCCTTGAGTGACAAATCGGTAATAAGATTAAAGATGTGATCAATATGTAAATTAAAAAAAAAATCAATTAATCAAGTTTCATGTGGATGAGCATGATTGGCCAAGTGCCATCGGTGTGTTCTTGGTTCGTCGTCTCAATTTTAACACCTATAGGGGATTAGGAGGGAAGAGCTAATAGAGTAAAATTGATGAAAATATTATTTTCATTTTAATTTCTATTTAAATATAATGTAAAACGATCAGGTCAAGCAAATTGAAAAAAAAAATAATATAAGGGGGCAAATGTCCGCCTTCTACATTACGGCAAGGCAAATGTCCGCCCTATACCAAAAAGGGGGCAAATGTCCGGGGTGGCAAATGTCCGGGGTGTCAAATGTCCGGGATTCATTTTTTTTACTATAGTTGAAAGTTGAATAATAACAAGGATAGTTGCAGTCTTGACTTTCTCAGTACAACAGCATTAGCATATTGTTCCATAAAGTTTTAGTTTGTAAGACTGTAATCGAGAACCATGACAAGCATAGAAATGACATCATGCACAGTATAAATATTGCTATAAACTAGGTAATATATAATATTGTGCTTATACCATCTTGTAGGTCTATAAAGTTTCCAGTTGAGATGCAGAAACCAGACCAGAAGATTTAACATATTCCCTCTTAACACATTACCAAACAATAACAACATTTGCCCAGTTTGTTGCAGACGACTTTAGAAAACATTGTCGCAAAAGGAGAAATTGCTCTTAATGAGCAATTTCTCCTTTTCCCTAAATGTTTTCTACCCTATCAGAAGATTTTTTTCCAATTTCATCAAATTTTGAAACGTCGTCTGCAAACTCTTTCAATTTGGGACAGTCAAAAATTGGCGTTCGGTAAAGGGTTATGGAACTTTGAAATTGGTCCGAATTGAAAGCAAGAGCAGATTATGTGCAAAATTTCTTTTTGACTCTGGAAAGAAAGCTTTGTGACAAAACAAAAGCTATTTCTTCTTTTGTCACAGTGATTTCCAAAATCTCCTTTAGGTAGTGCTCTAAAACATAGGTTTATGATGTAATTTAGAACAAACCAATGCTTTATATAGAGATATACTGTACCACAGGTGCTTGAAACAATCGTCGATAATATCCCAATATATGCTCTATATTACTATATAGTATATAGAGCATATATTGGGATATTATCGAAGATTGTTTCAAGCACCTGTGTACTGTACCAGATATATTGTACATGTATATCATTATATAAGAAATGTAACAAAGGGGAAAAGATTCATGCAAGTCTCATACATAGCACAATATGATATCCATAAGTCAATTAAGAAGGCTATTTGACTTACTTTCCCAAAAGTTTTGTCCATCCGAACATTTAATTGTAACGTAACCTAAATTTATACACAAAACATTTGATTAGTGTGTTTAGTCAGCCAATACTTACTTTCCCATAAGTTTTGTCCATCCAAACATTTAAATGTAACATAACCTAAATTTGTACACAAAACATTTGATAAGTGTGTTTAGTCAGCCAATACTTACTTTCCCATAAGTTTTGTCCATCCAAACATTTAAATGTAACATAACCTAAATTTGTACACAATACATTTGATAAGTGTGTTTAGTCAGCCAATACTTTACACTACGATTTTATTAAACAGAAAGTTCAACAAAACTTTAACTGAGGTTTCATAATGGCAATTGTTGGGTTTTTATGACTTCACAAATAGAGTCCTAATCAAAATAGCAGCGAGTTTCACAGTGGTGCATGAGCCTGTTGGCAAGACATTGTTTTCTGACTTATACTAGTATAGATCTATAGTTAGCTGGTTGGATTTGGGTTTAACCCATTACCAAACAATAACGACACTTAACCACTTTGTTGCAGATGACTCTGGAAACCATTGTGGGAAAACGAAAAATTGCTCTTACCGAGCAATTTCTCCTTTTCCCACAAGTTTTCTACCCTAAGAAGATTATATTTTCAATTTCATCACCTTTTGAAACGTCGTCTGCAAACTCTTTCAATTTGGGACAGTCTTGATATTAGCGTTTGGTAAAAGACCTTTTTAACTCAGTAACTCAGTCATTGCATGAGGTCGACACTCTACTCACTGCACCACTGTCACACACTTCTTTCACAAAGTAACAAAGATTACACACAAAAATACATATTTAAAGTAAAACACCTCATCTCATTCTATTTTTAGTATTTATTTTTATTTACTGTATTTATATTTTCATTATCTTACCAAGACAAATAGAACATTCAATTGTTCTTTCCCTCTATCTATATTAAATCAACATCCACCAACCTTGCAAATAACTCTGGTTTATTAAGATTCATCGGTTTTCATTTCTTTCTTGAATAAACCTGCTTTGGTAAAGAGTTAATTGGTTTAATTGACTTCTGATGTAGAATCCTAACAGAAAGAAAAAAAGCACCAATGAATGAAAAAACAATATCAACATACCGTTTTCATCTACATCAATTGAATCATTTTGCTTCATTCCTGTAAAGAGAAACAATATACCTTTAAAAATCAATCCATGCACTCTGATCAAAATGTGCGTCTAGTGACGGGAACACAACAGCAGACAACAAAAACAGACTATTCATTCTCATTACTGCAGGCGATTTTTGAAATCATTGTTGGAAAAGGAGAATCGTATCGCTTGGTGAAAGTAAAATATAATAGGTGAATCGAAGATCAGATATCATAGACTGTATATCTTTAAGTGTAAAAATATAAAACAGCATCTCAGAATTCCCCAAATTAATCTACCAATTGTTACCCCCGTACATTTATCAACCAATGCCTGGGGCCTGTTAGAAATCGGTTTTAATTATGTGTAAACAACTTGGCAAGTTTGATTGAGATGTGTGATGCGCTTGTTCCATGAAATCAGATAATATGTAAGGCATTCCATCCAATGGGTTATGATGCATGGCAGATTGCCGATGCACTGGTTTTATTTATATTGAGAAACATTATTGTTCATCATTCCAATGATCAAAATGGAGTCTTAATGAGGAAAAAAATTAAAAAAGACCTATAGTCATGTTAACCTTTCATTAATCAATCATCATTACTAAAATAATTAAGAAATCTTAGAATACAGATACAAAGTAAAAATCAATATTAAATGTTTCCTTAAGGACGTTCTTGGTCGTTTTTTCTGCGCACTTCATCTGCGCAGCCAAGGGAGATAATAATCTGTAACCGAAGAGGTACTTATATAGTAGTTCGATTATCGTTTTTATTTGGATAAAGTTTACTGTATGCAATTTTTTTCAAAGAATAATCATATATTCCAAATAACTATAAAAGGGTTTTAACAATATTATATATTTCTCATGCATAGTTATCCCCCAGCTTCTATTTTTAAAGTTTAAAGTTATATAAGGCGTTTTTAAAAACAATTTTCAAATACGGTTACCATGGAAACTGTCATTTTACAGAAAACTTACTTGTCAACGTATACTTATTTTTGCATTTTGTATTTCAAGATTAAATTTCGGTTTACATACTGAAAAATAAGAAAATTCTATGAAAGGAATTTCAAAATATCTTCATTTTTTTTAAATATAAACATCAATTTTCATTGTTTTTTGCCGAAAATAAAAATTTGAAAACCTGATTTGGATTACAAAAAATGTTCGGATTGTAATAATTCAAAAAAACATTGAATTATAAAGTATTAAATGTATGAATTCATGATTTTTGTGTTAATAAGCCTTCCAGAAATTATTTTATTACCTTTGAAGATGGTATGGTCACTTTGACATTTTCGCCCCGAACGGTTACCATGGAAATTGCTATTTTACAAAAAAACTAACTCATCAACCTGCATTTTTCTTTTGATTTTTGAATTCACAATAAAATTTTGAATAAAATTTAAAAAACTTAGAAAATTCTATGAAAGGATTATTTATTTATAAAACTGTAGAAAATGTCCTTAAATGAAAGACCCATTTTGATATTGGCACTCAAAGCATAATGTCTAGGTCTTTGGTTTGATGAATTAAAAAAATATTTTTTGTCAGGGAAGGGGGCATCAAGCCATTTTTATTGCAGATACATAAATGATTCATAATGTTCGTCCAAACTTGCTAACATGTATCATAAATCCCACTATGTATTGCACATATCAGATATTGTAAATCAAATGTAGGATGTATCGTATCATAGTGTATTGCATCAAATATGAAAGGCAAGATGGCTGCCCTATCGCACATTGTATATCGCACATCAAAGGTCATAAATCCTTTGAATTTTGATTGTGTATCGTGCTTAACCAATGACCAAAGAAACCCGACATTTAGCCACTCTGGAAAACATTGTGGGAAAAGGAGAAATTACTTGTAACAAGCAATTTTTTCCTTTTCCAACAATATTTTCTACTCTACCAGAAGATTTTTTTCCAATTTCATCAAATTTTGAAATGTCGTCTGTAAACTCTTTCAATTTGGGAGTCGAAAATTTGACGTTTGGTAAAGGGTTAAACCATGGGCTCTCTCACGCTAGCAATGCTGTAACAGATAGAGTACTTTACCTGAAACCTGAAGATCAACACTGTTGGTGCTCTTGCTAGGCAACTGTTGGGGCTTTGCCTCTACTTGGGGAGGAGTTGACGTTGGTGTTATGTATGTGTCATAGGCAGATGAATATTCAGGTCCCTCCGGCACTGTTAGGAAAATATAAATAAAAATTGTTCTCTCCACACTTGACTTTTTTCACCAATTCACCAGTTCACTTAGTTTAGTTAAAACCTATTTATTTTACTTCAATTGTGAAAAAGTTCTTACAACTTAGATTAATCACTCTCGATTCAGCTTCCTGGATATATAACCAGTACTCAAGCCGATTGTGGATTAACGAAAGGTTGAAAGGCAGGTTCTGCTTCTCACAACCACTTGTCCAGAAGTCGACGCTCTACCCCTGAACCACTGTCCTACACTTATTCACACATATGCAATTTCTGTAACTACTCAAAATTAAAAGCAACAGCCAACAAATAAAATTGGCATGTCAAAAACAACTTATCTTAAGGGTATTGGGAGTTAAACCATTGAGAAAAAATGATAATTAGTTCATTATGAGCAATAATCCTTTTTTGTCACATCGATTTCTAAAGACATCTGCAACAGTCAGCATGGGCTTATTGGAGTAAGAGTTTACCAAATAATGACAACATTTGACCAGTTTGTTGCAGATGACTCTTAAAAACATTGTGGAAAAAGGAGAAATTGCTCTTAAAGAGCAATTTCTCCTTTTCCCATAAAGTTTTCTGCCTTATCAGAAGATTATTTTCCAATTTCATCACATTTTGAAATGTCGTCTGCTAACTCTTTCAAATTGGGATAGTCGAAAATTTGGCCTTTGGTAAAGGGTTAAGGTGAGTAAATACTTGTACTCTGCATATCAGGGACTGGTGCAAACAGTTGAAAGTTAAAGGTTATAAAATTATGAAATTATCCACTGAAGGCTATAAGTAAGCAAAATTAGTAAAAATCTAATCCAAGCCATTTGCTGAATACAAAGTTAACAAAAGAGCTTAAATACTACAGTAACTAAGGAAAGGGTTTTGAACTTTTCAGTTAAAACCTAACCTTTGCAACAATAAGAACGGTATCAGACTACACGGTACTTATTGTTCAGTGTATATTACCTTTTCCGGTTTTCTCCTCATTTGATTTTGGAGGGTTACTGTTATAATACATCTGCTGTGCTTGAGAAGAAGGCATGCGATTCTGTGGGTAGTTCATACCTTGCATGTTGGCACCTCCATAGATGGGCATTGGCATGTGGTATGCCATGGGAAAAGGCATGACCCCTGGCATAGGCACTTTGGGTGATGATGGTACACCACCTTGCATAGGCATAGGAACAATTAAATAGCCCACTTGTCCTTGGCCACCTGGGGGCACTCCAGGCATCCCTTGGAATGGTAATTGTTGCATGAAGGGATACTGAACTCCTGTTCCTGGCTGCTGGCTGTACAACACCTTTTCATCTTTGTTGGAGAATCCTTGATGTACATTTGTGGCATTTTGTTGGGAATGAGGGCCTTTGTCTGATTGATCTAATTCCTTTTGGATATGTCCCTGTCTTTGCAATGGTGGTTTTCCCCCATCATTTCCCTTCATTAATTTTGACTCTGATTTCTCACCCCTGGTATCTTTTCCCCCTTCTGAAGCTGGAATTTCTTTGTTCATGTTATCCAATTTCACAAAAGCGTCAGCGTTTGTATCCACTTTATCTGATGACAAAGTCCTTTTGTTCTTGGCTACCTGTTCATCCATTTCCTCATTTATTTTGTCCACATCCTCCAAGATGTCCACTCCACCATCTAGACTCTCCTGAAAACCAACTGACCTTGGTCCACTTCCAAACATTGCTGATGAGGTTGTTGAACAAGAAGAAATTTGTCTTACCGAAGCTGTTGACTCTGGTACATTTCTCCCGCTACCAAACAACTCATTTGAGGAGATACGTCCCTCTTCATCTGTCAAATGCTCACCCCTAACTTCTCTCATTTTACTAGAGTCTTTGTCAACTTTCATAGAAGCTTTTTGACTTGTAAAAAGGTCATCCGATGTTATTGATGACATACTCGTGTGGGCGCTTTGTTTGTAATCATCTGGTACTAGACTGAATGGCTGCTCATCTGGCCTATCCACCCTGACCCAGTCTTCCTGGAGGTTTAAGAAAAACAACATATTGTTTTATGTCATTTTCAACATTTTTTCTAATCAAGATCACATTCATGATTGACAAGAAAATTACAATGTTCAAAGTCCATCATCTGTAATGCATTGAAGCCAACATATACTGCCTTAGTATTACTTTTTATCCTGTCACCAGGAATTTACAGACCAATACCAGGGTGACGCATAAAAAATTTAATATCTGTCATTGGATCATGTGATGATGCTTCGCACACATGTCAGTATTGATTTTCTGTTTTATCTATTTGAATCTAGTCAAGTTTTGGGTATTCCTCCATCATTATTAGCTTGGCACACCAATATAATAAAACTACAAATGGTGTACAGTGAACCCTCGTTTATCCGGACCCTGATCATCCGGATGTCTCGCAATCCGAACAAAATTGTAAGGGAACGGAATTATTGGACCAATTTATTGCAGACGACTTTTGAAAACATTGTGGGTAAAGGAGAAATTGCTCGTGACAAGCAATTTCTCCTTTTCCCACAATGTTTTCTGCCATATCAGAAGATTATTTTTGAATTTCATCACTTTTTGAAATGTCGTCTGCAAACTCTTTCAATTTGGGACGGTCGACAGTTTGGAGTTTGCTAAAGGGTTATAACTATACAACGCTCATACAGACCGTTTATGTCTTAATGTGAATAAGAACATGCTCTGCTTCATTAGTCCGGATTATTCGGTAAAACGGACATTTTGTTGGGAACGGACGTGTTCGGATAAACAAGGGTTCACTGTATTATAAAAAACATATTCATAGATAAACGAATTAATTGTTTTATGTAAAATAACTGTACAAATTTTGCAGTTGTCAAAACTTTTTTCACTACATCTTTTTAGACATTTTGATAAGTGAGATACAAACATTACATTAGTATACCAAGGTTTCAGCGCAATACTATAGTAAGTGCTTCACGTTTGTGAAGCACTTGCTATAGTCTTGCGTTGAACCCTTGATACATGACTTGTAATTTCTGATGTTCCACAAACACAATGCTGGTTGGATTAGAGTTTTTCACTGTTTTCAACAATATTTCAGTTATAGTGTAACATTCATAGCACCTGTTCATGTACAAAGTATTGCCTAGTGAATCTATAACTATATTTTGTTCAAGGCATTAGTTGCCTCATTGCATTTGTTCAGAGGTGAGAGATATATAAATCTATTCACAACAAATGATTTCAACAGACATTGTGAAAAAATGTTACAACCAAGGTCCTAACTAGGGTCTCCTATAATTTAAATTGAATTCACTACTGACTGAGTTGTTAGATTGCTGCATATATATATACATGTACAGTCTAACTTGTGTTAAGCAGCCAACCTTTTAAGCAGCCAACCTGCCTTAAACAGCCACTACAGAAAGTCCCATTGTTAGATTTATTGTGTAAATCAATTTGTGTTAAGCAGCCAACTTGTGTTAAACAGCCAATTCACTCTGTCCCATAGGCTGGCCTCTTGACACAAGTTTAACTGTATGTGGACTGGACTGGAAGAACAAGCGGGAATAACAAGTACGAAAAACATGTAGTTCCAAATTTTGCAAAAAATAAAGAAAGAAGGAAAAACAGATGAAGACCATGAACTCATATTCAAACAACCGTTTCGTTTCGGTAGTTCAAATAAGAATTCATGGTCTTCATCTCTTTATCACCCTTCAAATTTTACACAATAACAGCATCTAAAGAGATTTTTGACAATCATGTAAGTAAATAAATATATTCATACAACTTGAGGGTTCAAAATGCATGACTATAGTAAATGCTTCATAAGCATGAAGTACATACTATAGTCTTGCACTGAACCATTGAATTCTTTGCCATCACTATTTACCTTCAGCCATTCATTAGGTACAATACACTCTGAACAATAATCAGGAATCAGTTTCACTGCTCCACCTGACTGACTTGTAACTTCAAATTGACTGGTTTTTATACAGTCTAAAGCATCTGAAAATATAACCATGTATAATATTACAAGTTTGTAAAAAACGTTTTATTACCATTATTATCATTAATATTGCTCATATAACAGGCTTTCCTCACAACAAACTAGCACAGCACTTATCAAACTGATTATCCAAACTTATGCTGCTTACTTTGCTCATTTCGCTAAAAATATCACTCATTAGCCTTGAGAATGCTGGAAAATTTAAAAAAATAAAATGTTTGTGTCGTCCTCTTTTCAAAACCTGGCCAGCCGACAATTAACTTGGCTGCTGGCCTGGATCTAACCTGTTTGCTTATAAGCATGAAGTTGGTTTCAGCACTAAAAGCGTTAAAGAAACACATCAAAAACAAAACATTCATCTTTACAGACTTTCTCTCATACGACTCAAAATCCATGCAACATGATCAATTATTATAAATACAGTGAAGCCTCGTTTATCCGGACCCCGATTATCCAGATGTCTCGCAATCCGAACAAAATTGTAAGGGAACGGAATTATTTGACCAGTTTGTTGCAGACGACTTTGGAAAACATTGTGGGTGAAGGAGAAATTGCTCGTGACGAGCAATTTCTCCTTTTCCCACAATGTTTTTTGCCATATCAAAAGATTATCTTTGAATTTCATCACGTTTTGATATGTCGTCTGCAAACTCTTTCAATTTGGGACGGTAGACAATTTGGCATTTGCTAAAGGGTTATAAGTATACACGTGCATACAGACCGTTTATGTCTTAATGTATATAAGAACATGCTCTGCTTCATTAGTCCGGATTATTCGGTAAACCAGACATTTTGTTGGGAACGGACATGTTCGGATTAACGAGACATCACGGTACAAGTAAACTATTCCATCAGTGATTTGCACATCCCATATTATGTAATAATTCATTTATTAACTTAACCTGTTAATGTATCAGATTATTTAAGTCCCATAAGCTTTCATAACTCACTTTTAGAGTTCAATGCAAGACTTCAGTAAGTCCTTCACATACATGAAGAACTGATTTCAGTATTGCACTGAGTCTCTGACCTTAAGTTGCATGTTAAAACCCATTACCAAACAATAACGACATTTGACCACTTTGTTGCAGACAACTCTGGAAAGCATCATTGAAAAAGGAGAAATTGCTGTTGATGAGCAATTTCTCCTTTTCCCACAATATTTTCTGCTCTATCCGAAGATTATTTTTTAATTTTATCACATTTTGAAATTTTGTTTGTTTGTTTGTTTTCCAATTTGTTTTACATCGATTGTGAAGGAGGCTTTATAGCCCATCGAGTCACTCTCGATGACTGCTTCCTGGAGAATACACCAGTAATCGCGCCAGTTTGAGGGCTAGTCCCGGCAATTCTCACCTCGCCTAACGGGGATTCGAACCCGGGACCTTCGGTACAGTAGCCCGACGCTCTACCACTGTACCACTGTCGCCCATGTCTTAAATGTCTTCTGCAAACCCTTTCAATTTGGGACAGTCGAAAGTTTGGTGTTTGGGTTAAATAATTCATGAGACGATTTGAAAGTCAAAATAAGGTGCTGTTGAAGCAATGCAAAATAGCTTTTGAAAACAAAAATAAATTAAAAAAATTGTCAGTACATCTGCCATTGATGTGCATTAGATTTCAAAGCCATTGCAATACCTTTGGACTCAAATGCAAATCAATTCACTGTACACAGGTTCTAAACACTCAAATAAGAGCTTATTCTGCTTCCAATGGCTTTTCTAAAATGTGTTGTAAAGCTTTGAAAACATTCAACTTTGACTTCCAAATTTCCTTAAATCTGTGAACAAGCAGCTTTAAAACTAACATACATTTTATCTTACTTGAATACAAACGATTGATTTCTCATTTAACTTTGCTTTTACTCATACAACTAAGACTGCCCTTATCTTACTACAGGGGGCCTGATAAATGTAGATATTAACTTTTACATGCTCTATTAAAAAAACCCTAACATTAACTGTACACCTGATTTTAAGAGTACCCATTAGAACTGTCATGCCAAGCTGACAAATAAGTATCTACAACATAGGTTTAAAGAAGAAATAACTGAGTAAGCAATGGGGAACCCCCTGTAATATAGAGCTCTGATTCTATTGTTTCATTCACACAACTTATTTATTCTTCATATCCCCCATAAATAGGCTTTTTCTCTCATGTGAGAAATAACGCTCTTACAACAGAATATCAGTTATAAAAAGGGGCTATCTCACAGATTTTGATCTGAAGGTGACTCAGAAGCTAAAATTGTGTTTAAACCAATCCTTATCATTGAACAGAAAACCATTTTCTTTTTTCTTTTTCTATAGTTTTTGTTTAAAACGTTGTAACAAGCTTCAATATCTTTCAATGCTTTAATGGTAGATTTTAACTCATGTTGATGATTAAGCACGATATACCGGTAAATAAGATAAGCACAATGCACAGACAAATGATAATGGTATCTAAAACACTGCTGTTTACACAATCGTCGTGGATAATTCAAATCTAGATCATTGTTTACAAAATAAACAATTAAAACATTTTATTTTATCTTCTAAATAAATGTGCTATATCTCCATCATACGATTATGAAATGGGGGTAATAAGGAAATAAATAATATAATTTTAGGTATCTCTATTGGTCTGTGATGTCATTATATCCGTAGGAGACATTTTATAAAGAAAAGATTGAATCCTCAATCTGCGAGATCGTCCATCTAAAAGGCATTCAAAACAGTTGATATCATGAAAATCAACCATCTCCAAGATTACCTTTTTCTTGTTTAACCCTTTACCAAACGCCAAATTTTCGACTGTCCCAAATTGAAAGAGTTTTCAAACTCTATTTCAAACATTGATGAAATTGCAACATAATCCTCTGATAGGGCAGAGAACATTGTGGGAAAAGGAGAAATTGTTCATTACGAGCAATTTCTCCTTTTCCCACAATGTTTTACAGAGTCGCCTGCAACAGACTGGTCAAATGTCGTTATTGTTTGGTAATGGGTTAAAAAGGCATTCAAAACAGGGGATATCATGAAAATAAACGATCTCCGAGATTACCTTTTTCTTGTTTAAAGAGAACAATCCATTGTTTGTCTTGATCAGCCTTTGTGTACTGCTGAACCTGTGTGTATACATTTCTATATGCAGAGGTCTGCGCATCATCTAACCACAGACGGAACTGACGTTCTGTAGTGTCGGAGGGCACATTCTTGAAAAGAACGCACCGCTTACAAACTTCTTCTGCATCCATTTGTGTTTGGTTATTAATTGGTTACTTGTTCATAGTGCGAACAGGTCTGTTGGTATGAGAAATGTAACAATTCATTATACATTTGACTGTGATGTCAATCTTTCCATAACCCATTTCTTGGTACAGAGGGTTCAATGCAAGACTTTACACTGTAGTTAGTGCTCCAAGTTTGTCAAGACAACGCAACAATTTAATGGAAAAACAAATACTTTATAATGCGTGCAAGTGCCCAGAAATCATCATTGCAAAATCTCCAAATATGCTCCAAATATGCTTGTATTGTCTGAGTGAGAAATATTTCATTTAGCTGTATAGTGAAGATGTTTCACTAAATGGCATATAGAATAATGAGCTAAAGTCAGTATTAACGAACATAAATTTTTTAATAGTACTAGCTCATTGAACAAACGTAGTAGAAGTAGTAAAACCAGAATATCAAGAAAAGTGAAATAATGATATTCAAATTTCCTAAGTAACTTTAAACCAAAATACTTACTTAAAAATACTTTCTCACAGATTGGGATTCTTAACTTTTAAAAAGTCCTATAAAACTCAACACTATAAAAAGATTATTTTCCAATTTCATCACTTTTCGAAATGTCTACAAGCTCTTCCAATTTGGGACAGTCGAAATTTTGGGGTTGGTAAAGGGTAAAGGAATACCAATAATCTTAATCTGCCTTATCAGACGATAAAGACATTCAAGTCTGGGACTCCTCCTCCATCAAGAGGCGGGCATTGTAGAATGACTGAAAGACTGTTGACAGGATAAAACCATACGATCAAACTAATAAAAAAAGGTAATTACTTATTTGAATAGGCAAAAATCCAAATATTATAAGTATGCCTATAATATTCATAATCTAGATAGTTAACACATTTATACTTCCGTCTTGCATTTCCTAATGAATCAATTGTTTATACAGCTGCAGGTCCAACATTTCTTAGATCCATTTGATGAATTGTCAGTTTTAAAGAAAAATGCTATATCTCCTCTAACTAAACTGAGGGGTTACGAGCTTTTTGGTTGAAAGGGATGAAAATTTCTTCCTGGTTATAAGTACATGTATTAGTCATAATAACAATGAGACAGTTTTCATGGAAACCCTTAATATCTTTCCCAAATCTTAACCAATTACGAAACAATAAGGACATTTGACCAGTTTGTTGCAGACGACTCTGGAAAACATTGTGGGAAAAGGAGAAATTGCATATAACGAGCAATTTCTCCTTTTCCCACAATGTTTTCCTGCCCTACCAGAAGATTTTTTTTCAATTTCATCACACTTTGAAATGTCCACTGCAAACTCTTTCAATTCAGGACTGTCCAAAATCGGTGTTTTGTTAAGAGTGATATCTAAAGCAATGATGGATGACGAAAGGCTTCTGATGTTAAAATATCACAATGATGTACATGACTGTGTTTAAAAAGTTACATGACTTGTGATGATTATAAATAAAAGCTTCTAAATAAATTATATTTTTTCAAATAAACAATGATAAGTTATAATTGAGTTGCTATTATCTTTTTAATCTTTCTTAGTATTTCCAAAAAAACATCATATATAAGTCAATGCATTATTTCCATACTCGCTTCCATCCATTCAGATTTTATGAAAATAAAGATAATTGAAATACATTAAGTTATCTTTAAATTTCTTTGTGTGTGTAGCAGTTTGCCTTGTATGATGTGTCTATCTTTTCAATAATACATTTTTGTGTTTCAAATGAAAAATATTACATAACAGCCAATAAATATATCTGGCTGTCTATTCAAGTCTGTTTTCTGAGGAAATTCTTGTTTTCGGTTGTTCTCAGTTTAATAAAAAGAAATACAATAAGTTGAATTAAACTATTATTTATAAGACAAAGTCATCGTCTCAAATTTTATTAAATAATACATTTTTCTACTTTGTAATTCAAAATAGCAAAATAACAGTTCATTAGTATAATAAACTGCCTAGGGAAGTTTGATCTAGGATGAAAATCTTGTTTTCAGATATAAGGTCTTTCCCGTTTTCCTAAATAATCTAGTTTTTGTTTTGACCTAGTCTGCTCATTTAACACAATCTGGAAATATCGAGAAATAATTGCATTTTTAACGAACTTAAGAACCACCACCCAAATACATAGTTAAAATTTTCACATTGGATGCCTTAAATGAACTGATTGAATAGAAATTAACACTAATAACCCTAACTATTTGGATTTATGTTCGATCAGAACAATTGCTCTATAGAAATTATCTACCATTTTTCTTTTTGATTATCAACTATTCTTTATGAGTTCATACAATGTATGATTTTTTGAAGAAATTATACCAGCCTTCAAATGGCCATTTGGAATAATCCCGAATATCCTTTTCCATGTTGTCACTGTGTGATCAATCAAATGGGATCTGTACTGACCAAGGGTATCCATACTAAATAATATAATAACGCACCATATATTATAATAATAAGTAATCCTCAGAATAAGTATTTACTCTTTTGTGATAATTGAGGATGTAAAATTCGCTGGTAAAGTCCGATTTTTTACTCGTATTTATGACTTACTTCCATATTCTACAGATGTTTCAATTTGGACAGATCTTGTTAAATTTGTGTGTAGCTAAATGAGAAATCCCTGGCAGAGATGTTATAAACATTAACAAAACATTGAATATTTACCGTTAACAATCTCCGTTTTACGATAAACCACTTTCGTTTTCGTTGTGGGTTTTTCGGGTTTTCCGTTTTCCCGACCTTTGACATCTCGCGTTATAACTACAAGTCGCGTATGAAATACAAAGAGCTACGTCACAGAAAAACATTTCCCGAATGTAGTCCGAATGATCCAGACTTAGATATTTCACACTGTTACAGCTTGGATCATCCAAGTTAGCCAGAATGACATTTTTGAGAATTTGAGTTCTAAGAAAATAGACTTATCTCAATAGGTTTTGGTGCTGAAAACCTTTTTTATGATATGTAGTCTTTGAGATATGTGCATATAGTTTTTTAACGTTAAAAAGAAAAAGAAACGACGTCGCATCGAGTCACTAATTTGACGCACGTGTATAATCAGTTTAGTAAGATTTTTAGAACAGTATCAATTCAAACAAACCATATTAAGAGAAAATCGTGCAGTTTTCATTTATTTTACAAAGCATTGAATATAAAGACCATGGATATAATCACAACTTAAATATAGAAGAAGAACATGTGTTATCAATCAAACAAATAACAATAATCCAAATTAGGTCTCTTCGGGTTGAGGGCAGAACTGGGTACCGTTTTACAAAACAGTTTACGCTTAAGATTTGCGTAGGTCTAAAACAACAATTACTCTTATTTCAATATTTGGTTAAGCAATATTGCAAAGTGACATATCATTGGAATCGTCTCTCCGAGACGCTTCCAATGACATGGCACATTGCAATATTGTGTTTTCGTTTAAGAAACTATTCATGTTTATCAGTTTTGACTTGCGTAAATATTTTCCGTAAATCGTTTAGTAAAACGGTACCCTGGTCCTGAAGAGCAGAGCGGATATAAGGCTGCACAGACGTATATAGATAATTCTGACTTTCAACACATGTAAGGTTCAAGTCTGGTTGCATTGTCGAACAGAAATCTCGGATCCTTTTAACTGCAAACTGTAATCTCGGCGCCTCCCCACTTTCCTTTACCGTTATAACACCAGGGTCTTCCGCAGAAAATCGGAAATACTGAAACTTCCTGGAATACAAAACAACTAGATTCAGCATGTATTTTATCACATTACTTAAAATTCTAACTGAGTAGGGATGTATTTAAAATATGCATGCGAATTCCAACAACATCATTTTGTTTATATTGTGTGTGAAAGTTTGGTATGAAATAGGGCTGTCTTAAAAGAGCAAGAAGCTTCAACCCTGACTGTCCTCACTGGTGAAGGAATTCAAGACCGCCAAGACATGACTAGTGCTCATTCCAAGAGACTTACCAGATGAGCAAATCCGTGTAGCTAGGCTTGCTACACATACCAGCCGAAAATGATCAGCCATAGAGACTGTCAGCCAGGCAGAGAGTAACCTCAAGCATCGAGACATTGTCGGAATGACCACTGTCGGACGTCAGGGGATTGGTGCGACGAAAACACTTTTGTGGAGCCGGGCAGACCAGAAAGAGAAGCGAAATATGATCCAGATAAAAAGGAGAACAGAAGAGAACGCTTGGCAAGCTAGAACGGTGGAGATGGGAACACAAGGAGCATGGACAAAATGGAGCACGATAGACGGGACACTAAACTGGGATGGCATCTGGAAGTATGAGCCACTCAGACTTTCCTTTCTCCTCAGGTCAGTCGATGATCTACTATTATTTATCCACAGTAAGCCCCTGTCGATAGGGACTTAAACAGATCCAGACTGCAAGCTCTGTGATCGTCCTGTATTTCTGGAACATGTTTCTTTCTTCCTGATCTACAGCATTATCTCAAGGAAGACATACATGTAGATGGCGTCATGACTACGTCCTCAGAGAGGTGGCTGGAACAGGATAGGAAAAATGTGCGCACGAGTAACTCGCAACCACAGATAATCAACTTCGTTATGCCGGGTTAAATTACAAAGCGACAACAACTACAGATACCCTCAATCATCTATGATACAACTGCGTGGAGGGAACGTGCAGGTTGATCTAGACAGGAAGCTGGTATTCCCCAAGTATACTACAGACAAACCTTAGGCCAGATACAGTGTTGTGGTCTTATTCAGGGAAACGACTCATCGTGATCGAGTTGACAGTACCCTGGGAAACCAGATTTGAAGAGGCCTATGAAAGGAAGAAAGCGAAGTACACAGAGCTCCTAGACGAGTGCAAAAAAACGAGGCTGGCAAACATGGCCCTTCCCGATATAAGTAGGCGTAACAGGGTTCTGTTCTCACTCTGTGTGCAGACTGATGATCGGGTCTACTGGCAGGGATAGACGGAGGACTATCTAGAAACTGAGCCAAGCGAAAGAATGTGACAGAACATTCGTCTAGCTTGCTGCGGTACAGCTGAACATATATATATGGGTCTGCGGATATGACATATATTTTCTAAGTAATAAACATAAGAGAGATGTATTTCTTTAATGCCTATTGTTTTATAATTTGATATATATTTTAGCAGAGTATAATGAATAACAAACATATTATTGTCATTTGTAACTATTAGTAAATTCGACGGTTATGTTATAGTTGTGTTTCCATGTCCGCGCATATATTGGTCTGCAAATATTACAATATTTTTTAGATGATAAGCATAAGAGGGGTGTTTTTCACC
>OX401415.1:8166415-8301415 GCA_947846245.1 Cerastoderma edule
AAGATGGGTTATACCTCAAACTCAATTTCCCTTATTTGCTGCATAGTATCAGAGCCATCGATAACATCAATATCTCTGATGCTATTATAGAGACCTCCGTTACAAGAGGAAACATTGCTCAATGAGCAATCATATATTTTGTCACAGTGATTTCTACACGATTTCACGCATCAAATTTATACCTTTCTGTGCTTTAACCAATTACCACACGATAACGACATTTGACCAGTTTGTTGCAGACGACTCTGGGAAACCATTGTGGGAAAAGGAGAAATTTTTCTTAACGAGTTATGTTATTCCATATCAGAAGATTACTTTCCAATTTCAGCACATCTTGAAATGTCGTCTGCAAACTATTTCAATTTGGGACAGACGAGACTTCGGCGATTGGTAGAGGGTTAATCTATGTCGTCTGCTGTTGCTCTCGGTTTGGACCAGTCACACAAGTCCATATGGCGTAATAGGGGTAGACCACCTGAATAAACCGGTGAACTAAGAAGCTCTCTTCAGAAGTGTTCAGTGTTTGTCTTCGGGCGGTGTGTTTAACTCATATTGGATTATAAAATGTATTGCATAGCATCATCTTAACCCACAGAATGATGGGTAATCTTCTAAAAATAGACTTTTGTGTCGTCTGCTTTTCTAAACCTTAAATACCTGCTTAATTTTGGTGAGAAATGATACTCAGCGTAAGAAAGATGTTAGATCACAGGCCAGTCGCCAATTTATTTGGCGGCTTTTCTGGATCCAACCTGTTTGCACGAACATGTTGTCGGTTCAAGCACCGTAAAAGGTTAAATGACACGCTACAATATGAAGGCGTAGAATGGTAACTTAAATAGGAACTGTTTAAGTTTACTTATACATCTATAGGATTAGGAAGAACATCGGTGGGATTGAATAACATGACATATCGTTCCTGGCAAACTTAGATGTTGTGTAGCCTTCATGCTTATCAAGTTTAGATGGGGAAGAAGTTTAGTTTCCGATTGATTCCAAAAATATTGGTGTTTACATAACATTGGGATTATTTAACACGATTATGAACGAGATGCGATATTTCCAATGGAAAGAAACAATATTGGTCTTTAAATAACGGTGCAATTTGTTAATATGCTGATTGATAATGTAGATCAAATACCATAAACTGTCTTTATGTCTTTACGTAGATATTAAAATGAAAGGTTTATGGAACGTTTATGTAAATTTGAGAACCTATCGTATTGTTAAAGAGTACATGTGGGTACAGTGATGTCTCGTTAATCCGAACACATCCGTTCCCAACAAAATGTACGGATTACCGAATAATCCGGACTAATGAAGTAGAGCATGTTCTTCTACACATTAAGACATAAATGGTCTATATGTATGTGTATACTTATAACCCTTTACCAAACGCAAAATTTTCGATCGTTTGCAGACGACATTTCAAAACGTGATGAAATTAAAAAATAATCTTCTGATATGCAGAAACCATTGTGGGAAAAGGAGAAATTGCTCGTGACGAGCAATTTCTCCTTTGCCCACAATGGTTTCAAAAGTCGTCTGCAACAAACTGGTTAAATGTTGTTAGTGTTTGGTAATTGGCTTGGCAAATTACTACAAATAATTCCGTTCCCTTACAATTTCGTTCGGATTGCGAGACATCCGGATAAACAGGGTCCGGATAAACGAGGTTTGACTGTATATAAACAGGCAGCACAACCAAACAGCCACCTATAATGTTTGTCACTGATCGAATGTGCGTGAGACGTTGAGAGTTTGCTGTGATCAGTTCGTTGTGGAAGTGGTATTAACCTAAACAGCGATTCTTTTTGTACACTCTAATCGTGTAGAAGTGATAATTCCGATTGACAGAAACGGTTTTGGTGTATATTTAACAGTAATGTTTTTTAAAGAGAATCTCTCAGACATGTGTGCTTTGGGAGCAATAAACGTTACAAATTTGATATTCACAATCCTGATCACAAAACTAAAGATCATTTTCAATTTCTTTACTTATAAGTTGCTAAAACCTTGTACTTTTGTTAATTAGTGTAAAGTGAGCATTTACACCTGTCTGTTCTTCTTTGGGAAAACTGGGCACGGTTTCTCGAAAATACTTAAGTCTATTAACGAACTAATATCCAATATCGGAAGAAATCTTTCTTGCGCACTTTTAAAGGTATTCCATCCTTGATGTGGCTCTTCTGAAGAGGAGAAATCAGAAAACTTTCATACTATAAGAACATTTTCTTGATTGGAATAGTTATTTGCCAACTTCATTCATGTGATTTAAACTTGGTGTAAAAATTTAAGAATTAAGGGAAGGTGATTAATATGAAATAAATAACACGACGTTATGGACATCCAACGTGGAAAGTACGAGTATTTTTCACTAAATCTTTATCAAATAAAGCAAGATTCAATATACCAATGCTTTTTGCTGTTTGTTTTCCTCCTTGTTCAATCCTATTTTGCTCCACAGAAATGATGCGTCCATGGGAATGCGCGGTAAACGTTTCTGATGACCAACGTATCGATGGTTTCTAAAAATATCTACTCTTTTACTAAGTTTAGATCGTTGTTTACAAAATAAACCTTTTCAAACGGTCTGTTATTTCTGCGATTTTAATGTTCTTTATCTTTTCTGTACAGTGTTGGGCAGGGTCTTGAAACTGTCAATAATCTAGTTCTATGTAACTTTAGAAATGTATGCTGTTATTTCTACGGTAGAAGACAATTTATTTTAAAAAGTTAAAATCGCAATCCTTGAAATAGTCTCATTAATAACCAATCTTCGTCATCTCACTGCTTAGTTGACATAAACATCTTTTCTGTAAATCGGAAATGTCACGTCTCATTCATTAGTAAACCTTATAATGGAGATAATATAATTAAGCCTGACAAAGCTCATATTGGTGTTTAACAAAACAACGAGGAACATTAATAATGGGAACTAAAGACGGAATATCAGCAGACGGCTCCTTGAACAGTAAAACTCTATCGGACAAGGAATCCAAGATGGCGGCAGCAATAGAAGTTGAAAGTTTTATCATCGATTCAAGGGAGACGACTCCGGAAAATGCTTCATCCAAATCCATCATCAAAAGCCTGAACAGTTTCTTCAAGTTTGAAAATAGTTGTCATAGACGCAACTTCATTCTAACAATGTGTGTCTACCTTAATTTTATCATGCTGGTAAGTGCGAAATCGCCCCTCAGATTTGATTGGCGTAAAAAATTTTTTTCAAAAACAAAATTCAGCTTCATCCCAGCGTTCCCTGAATCTTGACCAGTACTTTGTATCTAAGGACAAACCTGCGGTCGCTATGCTATTCCTTTTCTGCATATGTCAACGATGGGTAGATACAATACAAGTCAAAGACCTAATAAACATGTTTCTAGGTCTTTGTATAAGTTCACTATTATTTGGTCATTGTTACATCTCGATGCGGATATTGAACTCACAAACTTGGAACTTTAGCTAACTCAGCATGCCAGTGTTAGACTGCTGAGTACATTACTCGCCCATGTGCCCAACTCTTATAGTGCTGGAACCGAATACATGCTCATGCAAACAGGTTAGATCCAGACCAGCCTCCAAGTAAATTGGCGGCTGGCCTGTGGTCTAACATGTTTGCTACTCTGAGTATCTTTCCTCATCAAAGTTAAGCAGATATTAAGGGTTTGGTTCCAAAGCAGACAACACAAAAATATATTTTTAGAAAATAACTCAGCAGGGTTAAACGTTTTCAAACAATTAGTCGAATGTGATCTAGTGACATTTGATATAAACTTTGTCATGATATGTTATCGCCCAATTAGATAAACACATGCAGGTGTAACGCTGACGTGTGACGTGGTGTGATATGTTAAACATCATTAAAGCTCATGGTCAAATATATAAATAGTGATTGGTCTTTATTGATTGCATCAGCTGCAGATTGACACCGTTTTCATCTACCCATAGAACATACAATGTTCCAAACATTGAATTGTAAACGCTCTGACATAATAATTCCACACTCGTTTTTTTTTTCGTTCAGTGGTTTCCTGCGTGGCCCAGTGGTTAAGGTGGCGGACCTAAATTCGAGGGTCTCGGGATTGAGCCCTTAGGACACCTTTAGTTTTGCGGGAGCGAACTTTGGCAAGTCACTTCAGAGCCCTAGCCTAGTACTGGTGGATTCAGGAAAGCCGTAATATAACTAAAAAAATGTTGATACGGCGTTAAACACCAAACAAATACAGTGGTTTCTGACGGCGTCTCCCATAAACATGTTTAAGAGGAGCTCAACAAGAAATGTGTAAAACCTCAATGTGTTTAACAACATAGATAGGAATATCTTTTTACTGCGTTGTCTTCACCATTGAGGTATGATGGTTATAGCTCCCATTCATAGCATCCTGGGTAATTTCAATAGCTTTGCGTCTATAATTATCATGTAAAAAAGAATAAAGCCTGTGGTACTGGTTTAAATATTTTGAATCAGGAACCATCCCGATATAACCGATAAATTATTTAACCCATTACCTAACAATAACGACATTTGACCCGTTTGTTGCAGACGACTCTGGAAACAATGTGGAAAAGTAGAAATTGCTCTTAACGAGCAATTTCTCCTTTTTCCACAATGTTTTCTGCCCTATCAGAACATTATTTTTCAATTATCAAAACAATTGAAATGTTGTCTGCAAACTCTTTCAATTTGGGACAGTCAAAAATTTGGCGTTTGGTAAAGGGTTAAAACGTCATCAAACTCATCAGACTTACAAATTTCTTTTAGGGCTGGAACTATGGGGTGCTTGGTACGGCGTTTCAAGACCTCCAATTGGTGCTCAAGACGAACGTTAAAGAGACTTCTCGCCTGTTCACCATGAACTCCATTGGTTATATGACGGGCAGCATGAGTTTCGGATACTTGTTTGACAAGCGGGACAAACTTCTACTGCTTGGTAATTACATCTGATCACTACCTCATAAAACGCCTAATGTCTAACGTCTTTAGCTTAGTCGGTATTATGTCCGACTTGAAACACAGGGGTCTTACAGCTTAGAATGCTGGATAAATTTCTAAAAATAGATTTTTGTGTCGTCTGCTTTGCTAAACTTTGAGTGTCTGATTTTTATAAGGAAAGAAACGCAGAGTAGCACACAGGTCAGATCATAGGCCAGCCGCCAATTCACTTGGCAGCTGGCCTGGATATAACATGTTTGCATAAGGATGAAGTCGGTTTCAGCACTATGAGGGTTAATTTCGGGACCCAGATCTGTCGATATCCTTTCTGACGTTTAATGAAAGCAACTCGACATACTTTATTGTTTCACTGATGTTTAGAAGCATTAAATGGCTTGGAAAGATAGGAAGAAATGTACAGTATTTGTGAGAAAGTATAATGATTATAATATAAACTGACCGCTGCAATATGACTAAAACGTCTTGAAACGGCCTAAAACCTCGTCCTAACCATTATGAACGTCTTGTGGTGGAGTTGTTTATAACGACACCATGTCAACAGGTTTGAATCCAGTGAACGTCTTAGTACTCAGCCCAGAAATCCAATGAAAGCTCGATAAGCTCAAAGGAAAACTAGTGGGGAAAATATAGATACCGTTTTTACTCTCAAGTACAACCTGAATCATGTTGTTGCATGTTCGAATCCTAGTCCCTCTTTTTTTTCAACCATTTCCCTTTTCTCCTCATCCGATATTGCATAAATATCATAATTTGTATGTTGTGTTCACTGATAAAAGGTTATGCTATTCAGCCTTATTGAATCTATGTTCAGCGTTTCCCAATGCCAATTGTTTGGTTTTGTGCATCGAACGTCAATACTAACAAATGAAACAAGCTTCTTCGAAACAACACCACAGCACATTCAGTGCTTTGAATAATATAATATGAATGTATCATTTTGTTTTGTGTACATTTTTTGAGAAACCGAATTGGTAAGAAATTATGACATCAAGTTTGTGCTACAAAGGTAGAACAAGATATTCATTGTGCGTGTTTTGCAGACGTATGACAACTCACGAAACTTATAGTGGTGTCTGAAGCTACATGTACAGTGATGTCTCGTTAATCCGAATACATCCGGTCCCAACAAAATGTACGGATTATCGAATCATCCGGACTAATGAAGTAGAGCATGTTCTTCTACACATTAAGACATAAATGGTCTAAATGTATGTGTATACTTATAATCCTTTACCAAACGCAAAATTTTCGATCGTTTGCAGACGACATTTCAAAACGTAAATGAAATTAAAAAATAATCTTCTGATATGGCAGAAAGAATTGTGGGAAAAGGAGAAATTGCTCGTGACGAGCAATTTCTCCTTTACCCACAATGTTTTCAAAAGTCGTCTGCAACAAAATGGTTAAATGTTGTTAGTGTTTGGTAATTGGCTTGGCAAATTACTACAAATAATTCCGTTCCTTTACAATTTCGTTCGGATTGCGAGACATCCGGATCAACGGGGTCCGGATTAACGAGGTTTGACTGTATATCTTATATATGTTTGGTCGACTGGTTTCGTGTTCATTTTCGAGCGGTCAGAGTGGCTATGGTAAAGTAACGAATCATTTTCATCTTTATCGTGTATTCGTATCTTACAATCATTCTATTGCGTCATTATACATTGTGATACTCTTTCTTCATCAATTTCATATCATTCCAAATTCATCGTCTTAACGATTTATCGTCCACTTTATTCGTTTCCCCTTCTGTTCACTAGGGAAGCGATGGTACAATGGACCTAATGGATCACCATACATACCAAACGTCACACTAATTCTTGTTGTGTTTTCAGGGTTTACATCCATTGCTGTCGCCATACTGAGCGCTGTGGTTCCCTGGTGCACAAACTACTGGGTGTTTCTGGTCGTCAGGGTGCTTTCAGGAATGTTCTGTGGCGGACAAGACGCAGGTACTGTAGGAGTATTGTAGCATTCTTTTATTCATTTCCGCGCAGGCGCTCACTCGTAATTAAAAATATTCAGAAAATATGGTCAGTCGGTGAATCAAAGGCAAATGCATGTTTGTAAAAAAAAAAGAATACGTAAAAAAAATCTATACATGTGCATTGTATATGGCCTTGTTACTACTGTGTAATAATACTAATTATAACCAATTTGAATTAGTCTTTATATGGGAATTCAGAGAAGTTATCAGTAAAAAGAATGCATGAAATTAACTCTTAGAATTTTCTAAAAACATATTTTTTGTCGTCTGCTTTCCAAAACCTTAATTATCTGCTTAATTTTGACGTCGAAAGATACTCAGAGTAGCAAACAGTTTAGATCACAGACCAGTTGCCAATTTACTTGGCGGCTGGCTTAGATCTAACCTGTTTGCATAAGCATGAAACCGGTTCGAGCACTATAATGGTTAATTCTCTTATTTGACCACTTGTCAACAATGTCCTAGTTGTATTACAACAACAGCTTGTCTTAGAAATGATCATGGAGGTTTTTGCATTCGATGGTCAGTAAATTTAAAGCACCAGCCAAGTTCGATTGTAACGAATAAGATATGACATTTCTTTAAAAATAAGTGACGAAAACTGACAACTTATGAACATTTTGCAGCGAACAGTTTTTTAGTCAACGTGAATAAACAAGAACGTGCTTGTTGTAAATTATGGTTTCGTTTTAATTATGCATGGTTTTATTGGGTGCATTGTTCATGAATTAGTCGTTGTAAATGCCGTCTTCTACATGTATATTATTTCAAACATGACAAAATGGTTATCTATATAATTATTGTTTTCTTTCTGTTTGATTTCAGCGGGAAACGCAAAACTGACATCCTGTTGGGGAACTGGTGGTGCACAGTACATGCAAGCTTTACATTTTGCTTACGCGTTCGGTGGAATAGTATCACCGCTAGTTACCAGCTTGTTTATGGCCCCGAGGATCTACCCCACCGGCTCCACTAATATCTCAGACACAATTTCATCGTTAGGGATAGACGGACAAGATGCACCATTGTTCCTTATAAACGTAACGAACCTCTTGTCAAGTGAGTCAAGATCCCCTGCTTTAGGTGACATTGACACAGAGAATGTTACGATGCTGGTGGAAGTACCGGCTGTCGTTCCAACAAGTGAAGCGATCAGGGAATATGGAGAAACAAAGATCCATATCATCTTCTTAATCACAGGTTTAATCACGGCCTTGTTTGGATGCACTTACTTTGTCGTGTATTTTTTCGGCTACGAAAAAGTGCGCCCGTTTTACACAAGGCAATGTGTGTCTAATAGTAGGAAAACAGAGACAAATGCGAGAAGCAGCATGTCTGAGGAACCTCGTCGTTACCCGCTGATGAGTACCGCACAGACTGTGTTCATCTTTGCGTGTATAGCCGTGTTCATGATTGCATACGGCACTGTAGAGTGCAAGATCCAATCGTTCCTCATGCCGTTTCTGATACTGCAGCTGGACTGGGAGAAACAGCAATGCGCCTACGCCATCTCCCTTCTCTGGGCTTTCTTCGGGCTCGGACGATTCTGCGGCGTCCCAATCTCCCGATGGCTGTCTTCCTTTCAGGTCCTCGTTACGTTCTTGTCGTTCTCATTGGTGTCGACCGTTGTCTTATTTATTGGCGCCCATTTCCGCATCAATTCTCTCGTCTGGGTGGCCGTACCAATGAGTGGCTGGTCCATTTCCGTGATCTTCGCCTCCATTTTGACCTGGATTAACGAGAATGTGATGGCGTTCACCAGCAAGGTGGCGGGATTGGTGACGTTATTTGCATCCATAGGGTTCCTTATTGATCCCCTGTATATCGGAGTGCTGATGGAAAACGTCTCACCCATGTACTTTACCTACGTTCAGATGGTTGAAGTGTGTATTACTATAGTATCGTTGTTTGTGATAGCGGCTTGGGTAAGGAAGCTAAAAGTTCGTCAACAGGGGAAGATGGAAATAGTGTAATTAAACCAGCAATATCGAACTTTATTATATAAATTATATACGTCTTATCATTAATCGAAATAATAGTATATATAATCAGGGGTAATGATACACAGGGTTGAACATTGTGGTTTTGTCGTATCTTGAATATCAGAAATCTAACTTAGGGGCCTCTGTGGCCTAGTGGTTAGAGTACAGGGCACCGTTTTACTAAACAGTTTACGCTTAAGATTTGCGTAAGTCTAAAACAACAATTACTCTTATTTCAGTATTGGTCTCAGCAATATTGCAAAGTAACACATCATTGGAATCGTCTCTGAGACGCTTCCAATGACGTGTCAGATTGCGATATTGTATTTCTATTAAAGACACTATCCATGTTTAACTGTTATGACTTACGCAAATATTTTCCGTAAGTTGTTTAGTAAAACGGTACCCAGAACTTGAAATCACATGGCCCCTCTCCGCGTGGGTTCAAATCCTTATGAGGGATATGGATTTTCATGAGAGGTAGTCTCTCGATTGACTAACGGAATGCCGATGGTTCTACCCACCTTAACCAGCCCCTATGCGCAGTTGAGTATGGGGCCTTCCTCCATCATTAAGAGTCGGGTATCGCTACATAACTGAAATAATGTTGATGTGATGTAAAACCCATATAAAAGATATAACTTAATGCAAAGAAAATTATATAGAGATTGGTATCATCAATGGTAGAACCTAAACGTGATTCATTCCTTGTTTATGCTTTATGATTAATACTGTATCATATATTTTCTTTTATCAAGGATTAGTGGTGATTGTAGCAAATAAAGCAAATACCATATAATCCGTATCTAGACGGTTTGAAAGGCCCGGTTTTCTGTCCCCCGGCTACATTAAAAAGGTGTGATGTGAACGATTTTCGGTCGGCTATTGTTCAAAATTCATGCACCGTAAGCTATGCCAGAAGTACTGCTCATTTGCGAAAACTTTAATCCGTTCTAATTCTACTCGACCTTGAGACAAAGAGTTCTTCTTTGCCCGCATGTGCTTTGTTATTACCAAGTCTCTCCGATCAGTGCCGAACTACATTGACTCAGAGAAAAACAAACTTGTGTGTGATTTGGTCAATAGAAAGAAGACCCATTTCTCTTTAGAATCTTTAGACGGGTCTTAATTGACTATGTATGTGATCAAGATCAAGATCATAGTAATAAAAGTAGAGTATTGCTTTCACTGACGAAACAACCGATTTACCGTACTAAAACAAAGGAGAAAATCAAGTACTCATTCAAATTGAAAAAAGAACAGACGTTACAACTTGCACTTAAAGAAGGGTGGGATGGGATTGTAATTGTTTCCATATTATAATACATGTACTCTATATTGAGAACAGTTTAGTTCTTTTTATAATATATATTATCGCATTAAGCTGTGTTCATGCATTTGACTCTTTGAAACCGTATTTCTAGTCCTGATGAAAAGGAAGCACACCCAACTTCGACCAATTAGAAAACATTTTGACAAAAACAAAGAAACACTGTCAAGAACAAGAACGCTATGTGTTTTTCTCTCAAAAATTATTTTTGTTTCTGGAATGATTTGAAGCTGATGTGTTTGACTATAAACTAATAACAAAGAAAGAAAGAAAGGTAAAATACCCATTGTCCAACATTTTGGACGTATTTTTTTCGTCGAGTTACTTCGGGCGTTCTCGGTATACATCGCTCAAGGCCGGATATATTCATTAGACCAATAAGTTCAAGCCTCGACCTATCGTTTTATCACAGAATGACTCGTATTTGCACATTAGGTCGAAGGACTCTTCTGACGTCTCAGGATCTTTCATGACTGCTGGGGAAGGGTTGTACTGAAGGATTCAAGCATGCTAGCTTCTGCTTCAGATTGATCTCCCACTTCATTGAGAAAGAATTTAAAGTGCAGAGTTGTCATCACAGATACAGGCAACGGATGTAGTCCATTGGACCTGTTATAGTGTTTTCCCAGCAGGAATCTATTCTGTGATCCTGTTTACAATACATAATAATCTGTCTAGATATTTGGACCACTGGAGACGTCAATATAGTGACCATGGCACACACGATAAGCTAACACAATATGAAAGGCACCGAAGCATATAAATATGTTGTCGAAGTATAGGGCCTCTTATGCCTGTATTTGGATTGCAGGCTTTGCAATGGCCAATTCATAGGTGACCATTACATATACCTGTCCTTCGACTCTGCATCAGTTACATAAAACGGTATTTCGATATGAAGCTTTGTATATTCAAACTTTGACATTCTATATTTCTTTCTACATGGCTCTAATGATTTATCCTCCTTAAAACATCATTTGCGACCCTCAATAACATACACTTAGGCCTAAACAGAATCTCACTTTTTTTGGCTGAACTCCAAGGGCAGACAACTTACCTCAATGCTCATCCTTTATTTCGGGAAAGAAACCCACCAGAGAATCATTTTTGAACTTCTGAGGGAACCACTTACAGGTTTCTATACATGTAATCACAATCAAACTGAACTAATGCTACCTTTACTAAAAAAACAAGGAGGTATTTTCCCAAGAAATGTCTATTTGTTACTAAAAACAGACATTTTTGGCAGCCATTTTGTATATTTTTGGGTCTGAAATCTCTCTAAAACATTATCAAATTTTGGAGTTTGGCAGAGAATACGATATGGTGATTTGAAAACACCATTTGATACGCTCAATAACATGCAACTAAGGCCTAAACAGAATCTTACATTTTGAAATCCAAGGGCAGACAACTAACCTCAATGCTCATCTGTTATTTTGGGGAAGAATCCCATGAGATGATGATTTCTGAACTCCTGAGACAACCTCCTATAATTTTATTTACATGTAATCACAATTCAAATATAATAAATACTAAATTTGATTTCAAAGAATTGCTTATTTCCCCAGAAATGTGTATTTGTTACTAAATATAGACATTTATGGCGGCCATTTTTTATATTTTTGGGCCTGAAATCTCTCTAAAACATCTTCAAATTCTGTAGTTTGGTAGGAAACATGAAATGCAGATGTTTAAACGATATTTGATGCCATAGAAAACATGCAATTGAGGCCTAAACAGAATCTTACATTTTTGCCTGAAATCCAAGGGCAGACAACTAACCAGCTAAACCTCCGTTATTTTGGGAAAGAAACCCATCAGATGATCATTTCTGAACTCCTGAGACAACCTCCTATAAATTTCTATACATTCTATCACAATTCAAATATGATAAATACTAAATTTGATGGAAAAGAAATGGCTTATTTCCCCAGAAATGTGTATTTGTTACTAAAATAAGACATTTCTGGCGGCCATTTTGTATATATTTGGGTCTGAAACCTCTCTAAAACATTATCAAATTCTGTAGTTTGGCAGAAAACATGTTATGCTGATGTTCAAACGACATTTGATACCATAAAAAACATGCAATTGAGGTCTAAACAGAATTTTAACCTTTTGCCTGAAATCCAAGGGCAGACAACTAATCTCAATGTTCATCCGTTATTTTGGGAAAGAAACCAATCAGTTAATGGTTTCTGAACTCCTGAGACAACCTCCTATAAGTTTCTATACATTTAATCACAATTCAAATATGATAAATACTAAATTTGATGGAAAAGAAATGGCTTATTTCCCCAGAAATGTGTATTTGTTACTAAAAATAGACATTTTGGCGGCCATTTTGGATTTGTCTGCGTCTGAAACTTCTTTAATACATTCTTGAAATTTATATCTTTTTCTGCAAATTACATTGATTGCTGATGTCAAAATATCATTTTTCACCCTAAATAACATGCAAGAAAGGCCTAAGCAGAATCTTACTTTTTTGCCTGAAATCCACGGGCAGACAACTTTAACCACAATTATCACCCCTTATTCTGCAGCAGAACTCCATCAGACGAGCAGTTCTGAACTTCTGAGATAATTTACTATGGAATAGCATTAACAAACCTTTTGGTGCTTTCAACGCAATTAAAAGTGGTCTACAGCTTAGACTAACCTATGTATACCCAGAACGACCGAAGTAACCCGATGAAAGAATGAGTTTCAAAATGGCAGAGTATGGGAAAACTTGCTTAACCCTATGTCTGTGATGCTGTACTAGAAACGATGGATGTGATATATGCAACAATTTAAATGTGTGTTTAAGAATAAAAATTAACAGAATCAGCAAATCTTTCTCATTGATGTTACGTTCTCGTCTACATGTATATCCATTGTAGCTAACCCCAATCTTGGTTACATTAAACCCCTTTCCTTCGGAATCATCCAAGGGAAGCAAATGCGTTTTAGATTCTCACTACAAGATGTTAGAGTTATTTCCCTTTGTCGCTTAGGAATTGTATGTTTGGTTCAAAAGGCAATTTTTTTCAGGTAGGGGGTGTAAGTTTTAGTCATGCTATTTGGAATTCGCATATAATTATGCATTCAGTTTGATGACTAGTCAGTTGAGACAACCTATAACTAATTATGAACTCGAACGAATAGGTTTGACTCCAAACTTTGCGTTTGTTGAACGTGGTTCAATATTGGATAAAGTCTATATAAGATATGATCATTCTTATAGATACAAAATGATAACTCACCAGCACCTAATTGTATAAAGGTTGGTTAACTTAACCCACGGTTAACTGCTAACCCTGGGTTAAATTTTAACCATTTTGGTTAGCTAACCAATCTGGTTAACCCGTTTGTATAACAGTATTTAACCAAGTCAAATTAGATCTCAAATAACTTAGATAACTGCAGCCTCTCATTTTTGGTTAGTCCTCGCATTAAAATTGTGTATATCATTGTAAGATTGGTTCAAGAAAAGCTATTATCTATGTGTTTTCTAAATTGGTTAAGTTAACCAAAAAGTTAACCGACCTCAGGACCAGGGTTAACTTTAACCAGAAAATCGACGTTGGTTTTCTCTGACCAACGTTTATACAAGAGCTAACCGACATTTTAACCAGAATTTCACAGTTAACCAGGATTTAACCATTTGGTTAAGTTTAACCAACGTTTATACAATTGGGTGCAGATGTTGAACATGAAAATAGGGGAAATGCAAACGAGTATAAGTTTAAAACAATTAAACCCTTATACAATGTATGCTCAAATCTGTTTTTCCATCCGGTAGGTTTTCATGAAACAGTCCAAAAATAAAGATCCTATGATCAAATTTGTGTATTTTTCATCAATTAACCAAATTTCAACACAAAAATAACCCTCTAGGGTGAGCTTGATAAGCGTAGGAAATTTGATGACTGATCACTCGAGGTTAATTCCAACCAGGAGCAAATCATTCAAATATGAATCATATGTTTGTGTGTGTTGTTTTTCTTGTAATTGACTGGTTAAATAACGCACGAGGTCGTTTGTCAAACAAATAAACAAACAAACAAATAACCACCAAATCAATAATGTAGCATTCTTCAATAGCATTATAAATTTCTCTTAAAATATCGAGCTCATATAACTCAATAAGAATATGCTTGACGAACTAGTTACATAGACAAATATCAGCTAACCTTACCCCAGTATTACAGAGTTGGCTTGTCCGGGTAATTAAAAACTTTATGCTCTCAGCGTCTGGTTTGCGATCAAGTATTATTGGGATTTGCCATTGACCTTAACTGAAAAGAACACCAAATAACAATTATCAAACATGAAAAAAAACACATTGTCTTTGCCAAATTGTGTTCAAACCGTGTGATCAATTGAATAAATGGGTCATAATGCGTAATCTGCTCATACATGGCGATTTCTGAAGAATACATATGTATTTGTGCTAGGATAACTAGATAGTTATGTGAAAGAGATGGTTAAATCAAGTCATTTATTCTAATTGATTGTGAAATAGATTCTTACAATTTAGATAAATCCGATCCTACTTCCTGGATACATAACCAGTAATCACACCGGATGTGGATTAATGAAAGGTTCTTATGAAGATCCCACTACAAACAGGAATCGAAACCATGACCCTCGTGTTCCGAAGCCGACGCTCTACCATTGGACAACAAGCCTCCGTTTAACACAACCGTTCAAGAGCAAAATGAAAGGCGTTTAGCAATGAGTAACAGTAATGAGAGGGATTTTTGTTATCATTGATTTGTTATAAGAATCCAAGCGTTCATAGTTATTGCCTTTGAATATGAACAAGTTTAGATCCATCTGCTTGACGTTATATGTATGTATGACATTGAAATAACTAAAACATGTAACGAGACATGTTTTGAATAAGTTAATATAACAGAAGCAATCAATGGACCCAAGGTGAGAAAAATATGCAGCAAAGCCAGGATACGAACCCGGGAGCTCCACAAACCTTGTGAATGCTCTACCGACTGAGCTATCCAGCCCGCTCACATTATTTACCTCTACCTTGTAGATCGAGACCCCTACTGCATCAAGGTTCATGAGATAATACCTGGAAGTATGTTGGCGTATTAATGAATGATCAATGATCAGCGATATCCTCGTCCGTAACAGTGTTCTCGTTCGCAGTCTGCGCAGCCGCAGTCCAACCGGAACTAGCGTTTGTTTCCGGGATTAACGTGGCGTCGTGCGCAGACGACAGACTGTGCCGACTGTGAACAAAACCGGGCGTAATTGACAGATTTCCCAGCCTCGTTTTGAGAAATGGCTTTCCGATGTGCATCCATAGACACCGGGAAAACTTCATGAATCCAAATAAAGGAGGAAAACCCCCATCAATCCGTCTTTTGTTTCCTATTATTGGATAAAGAGCCTATATTGATTCGATTTCATCGATAATTTAGATAACGCCGGAGATATTTATCGCCCGAGTATCGAATTGATTAGCCCTAAATCTGCGGATTTGTTCAATTTAAAGGCCATTAATTCGAATTAATGTCAATTGCTGAAATTGGCTGCCTGTCGCAGGAGTATGGGATAAGCGCTATCGATACTGTACAGTGAAACAGAGCGACGTCAGAAAAAATGGCGGACTCGTACCGCAATAGGATCGTAAGAAAATTCAAAGGTTCAGTGCAATAGTATAGTTAGTACTTCATGTTTATGAAACACTTACTATAGTACTGCATTGAACCCTCGAATTGTTCTTTGAACAATGTATATTTTTGTTTATCCTCTATATTATAGCGGAATTGTAACTGGTTATGTTGATTTTATATGACCTTGCATTTATGTATGATATAGATTTCTCACATTGTGTAACAAGAAACTTTGTAAATTTACATTGCTAAATAAAAATAGATAAAAAAGGATCACGAGAACCTCTGAGGGCAAGATGACCGTCCCAGCAGCACAGACATAGAGGTGCTCCGCTTTTATGTGGCAGGTCGTGGGTTCGAGACCTCATGGGCCCCTTTTCCTCAAAACGTTCTTTAATATGAAGGTTTGCTTAACCCTTTACCAAACGCCAAATTTTCGACTGTCCCAAATTGAAAGAGATTAGAGAAAACACTGTGGGAAAAGGGGAAATTGCTTGTCAAGAGCAATTTCTCCTTCCCCACAATGTTTTCCAGAGTCGTCTGCAACAAATTGGTCAATTGTTCCTTTTGTTTGATAATGGGATAAGCAGGTGATGGAGAGGTAGTTTCCCGTAGCACCTCAAAGGCTACTATAGAAGTTATAAATATGTGTTGTCATCATGGAATAGCTGTTTTCATTAGTTCAAAGAGGTTGTGAGAAAGGTTCTACCCGGCTTCACCTGTTATTATGAGTACAGTGTAGTTTAATAATAGCAGGGTATTTGACCATCATTTTGAGTCAGGAAACGCAACATAACTGAACTGATGTTGCCGCGATGTAAAGACCCATATAAACAAACAGACAAACCATCCTTTCATCGTTATACATGCACCCAGATTTAAATCATCTGCAACACCCTTTAACTTAAAAGATCCCAGATCCAGTAAACGATCCGTAAAAGGTGAAAATCTAAGAATGCACTTTTTATCATTTGAATGTGATAGTTTTTATGTTTATTCCAGCTCTCTTGGTTTAAAAAGGGATTAAAAGAGCAGCCAGTCTACAAACCGAATCAATTTGGTAAATTGAAAAGGCGAAACTGTTCACAACATTCCGGCGTATATTACAAAATAAAACCCCGGGAACATTGAACAGTTTGTCTGCTGGATGTTTCACGAGTAGCCCTGTCTCCTCGAGGCGTTCCCGAGCCAAAAACACTTATTTCCTCGATCCATAAAACCCCATTCAATCATATTTTTCGGGGGCAGACGATATTTATTAAAACGGTATCTCCTCGGATTCCTTACTGATTAAAGCGTTTATGAAGTTTTTCAAAATTTCATTAACAAATACTAGCTCAACAATACGTCCACAGATCCGCTCGGCGTCAACACTCGGCAGCCAAGCTTTTCATCGACCCTGATGCATTGTTCTTCCGGTGACGAGCGTCAGGCGGAGACGTTCTAATCATTCTAAGTGACTTGGGGGCTTTCATGCTTCCTGTTCGCGGAGAGGCTCCTTCTTTATTAGTTTGAAAAGCGGGGGTTTGTTTGCTATATATTTGACCCTCGCCGCGCGAAAGGATACCTTAACCAATTACCAAACAATAACGACATTTGACCACTTTGTTGCAGACGACTTTAGAAAAACAATCTTTGAAAAGGAGAAACTACTAATAAAACCTACTAATGGAATACAAAATGTTCTATCCTACTTGACCAGCCATTGTTAGCAGTTAAGGAAAATCAAGCCCTTTATAACTACCTATAAAGGGCTCGATTTGAACCAATACTGGGAAGGGGGCCTTGTAATTTTAAAGGTCGTAGACATTTCAAAAGCATCCATCTTGCATCCAGCATTTTTCAACTGTATTTGTTGTTGGTTCTTGATAAGAAAAAAGGAGAAAATTCACCGATGTTTAGTTGTTGATGGGCACTAACTACGTAAAAACACAAAGACACTCTTCATCTTATACGATTTCTAACGAGTACTTACAGCAGTTATGCGTTGTATTAGATAGGAAAGAACCTCCAATAAATCATTAAACACATACATTTGGATCAATGAGTATTCAGGCCGATCCGGACAACCAGTTAGCAATCGGTCAGTGCTAGAACGTATTTTGTCGTCATCAACTATGGGCTTTGTTGAAATACATATGTTTCATGAGTATGAGCTCAAACTAATGTTATGGCACGGTCTTAAGTGAGATATACTAGTTAATCAGAATTAACTCACATGCCAGGACACATATCCCTGCAAGTCTTTCCATAGTATTGTCAAAAGGAGTACCAACAACAGAGGGACCTGGTGTTGGGCAAAAGAAAAGTAAATACATAATGTCTACATTTATCCAAAAGACTGACACTTCTATAAGCTCAGATGCCTGTCAAATCCAGGCGTTCTGGTGTCTTCAAGTACCCTGATTGATCTGGATCGTGGCTGGGTGTCCTTGCTGTCCAGGGTTCCGTTTTACTAAATATTTTAAGCTAAAGATTTGCGTGAGTTCAAAACAACGTTCCCTCCTATTTCAATGTTGGGCTTGGCAATATTGCAAAGTAACGAATCATTGGAATCGTCCAAGTGAAGTGTCACATTGCAACATTGTACATTCATTTAATCCATTACCAAACAATAACGACATGTGAACAGTCTGTTGCAGAAGACTCTGGAAAACATTGTCGGAAAATGAGAAATTGCTCTTAATGAGAAATTTCTCCTTTTCCCAAAATGTTTTCAACCCTATCAAACGATTATTTTTAAATTCCATCACATTCCAGATGTCGCTTTTTGGGACAGTCGAAAATGTGGCGTTTGGTAAAGGGTTAAGATACTCGTTAAAAGCAGTTTCTTCTTTTCCCACAATGTTTCCCAGAGTCGTCCGCAACAAACTGGTCAAATGTCGTTATTGTTTGGTAATGGGTTAGGATACTATCCATGATTTTCTTATTTTGCCAACCACAATATTTTCTGTATTTTCTTTTACTAAAACGGTACCCAGTCCTTCCTCGGACACGTATCTCCGTGGGCCGATCCGGAACGAGGCTGTGTGCCCTTGCTATCCAGTCCTTCCCGTGGTCACGTATCTCCATGAGCCAATCCGAATCGAGGCTGTGTGCCCTTGCTATCCAGTCTTTTCCCTAGGACACGTATCTCCATGAGCCGATCCAGATCGAGGCTGAGTGCCCTTACTATCCAGTCCTTCCCTAGGACACGTATCTCCATGAGCCAATCCGGATCGAGGCTGAGTGCCATTGCTATCCAGTTCTTACCTTGGACACGTTTCTCCAAGAGCCAGACCGGATCGAGGCTGTGTGCCCTTGCTATCCAGTCCTTCCCTAGGACACTTATCTCCGTGAGCCAATCCGAATCGAGGCTGAGTGCCTTTGCTATCCGATTCTCTCTAGGACACGTATCTCCAAGAGCCGGTCCGGATCGAGGCTGTGTGCCCTTGCAATCCAATTTTTCCATAGGACATGTATCTCCGAGAGCCGGTCCGGATCGAGGCTGTGTGCCCTTGCTATCCAGTTCTTTCCTAGGACACGTATCTCCGTGAGCCAATCCGGTTCGAGGCTGTGTGTCCTTGCTATCCAGTTCTTCCCTAGGACAAGTATCTCCATGAGCCAATCCGGATCAAGCTGTGTGCCCTTGCTATCCAGTTCTTCCCTATGACACGTATCTCCATGAGCCAATCAGGATCGAGGCTGAGTGCTCTTGCTATCCAGTCCTTCCATAGGACACGTATCTCCATGGGCCGGTCCGTTCAATCGTGGAATAACTCCGCATGTTCTGACAAACGTCGTCACCCAGAGCGACTCACCATGAGCGGAACAATATGAGGAAGTCACCGCCTGCCAGAAAACCTTGTCAAATTTATTTGCTTTAAAAGCCTCTCGGTGCGGGGAATTGAATATTATCGGGGAGTGCGCTATGTGTGTAAGCTTGTGTTGGGACCATGCTCTCAATTCGACAATACGAATAATAAGAAACAGGAGGATTAGAATGGTAATAATAAAAGCGCCTTAACCTTTTACCAAACGGAAAAACCAAATTGAAAAAAAATCTTCTGATATGGCAGAAAACATTGTTGGAAAAGGAGAAATTGCTCGTTACGAGTAATTCCTCCTTTTCCCCCAATGTTTTCCAGAGTCGTCTTCAACAAACTGGTCAAATGTCGTTATTATTGTTTTGTAATTGGTAAAAAGCTTCTCGATGCGGGGAATTGAATATCACTCGGGAGTGTCCTATGTGTGTGAGCTTGTGTGTGGACCATTCTCTCAATTCAATAATAAAAACAGTCCGGAGAATTAGAATGGTAATACTAAAAGCGCCCTCAGTCCATTTGTGCGGGCTTCCTTTCAATGGTGTCTTTAATAGAGCAGCCAATTCGAATGAATCGAAAGTCCGTCACCGTTGCCTAGTGGTTAAGGCGTCCGTCTCGCGACGGGGAGGTCGAAGATTCGAACCCCACGGGAGGCGTTTGTCCGGAGAATGTTTCTAGTTGGACTTGTTCCGAAACGGCCGGTTCGTGAGCTGCGAGCTAGTTGAATTAATGCCTGTCAACTTATATCCGCTTGGCGCCTGGCATAGTGATAGAAGATGGGAGGTGCTTGGTGTAATCAGTGAAAAGTGTCTCATACGCTAAAGTGGCTGGTCATTTCACTAGAGATGACACTAGGGTGATCTTTGCAAACTTACTATTTCTAATTAAAAGCGGCGAAATGTCATGATGGTGGTTTCATTATTTTGTTTCAGCAGATGTTCCCCCTTTTCTCTCTCTCTCTCTCTTTCCTCTATTTACAATGTTGATCATGTTAGTAATATAAGTGGTAATTTGCTTTGACTATTGGAAAAGTCTCTCCAAATCTAGTGGGTTGCGTCTACAAGGCCCAAGACGGGATAACTTTTGACGAATCCTCAAACAAAACGAAACAGCTTAGCTGGACGCTTATTCTTACAATGCAAGGAATTTCAGAAACTTATCAATTGCTCAAAGTTTCACGAAACATCTCGAATTGAGGTCGTTCTCAACCTTAAAGTAACACATTTGTTCTCCTTTATTAGGGTTCACTTGTGCGTTTTAACCCTTTACCAAGCCATGGCGATACTTTACCAGTATGTTGCAGACGACTCTGGAAAACATTGTGGGAAAAGGAGAAATTGCTCTTAACGAGCAATTTCTCTTTTTCCAACAACGTTTCTGTCATATCAGAAGATTATCTTTCAATTTCATCACATTTTGAAATGTCGTCTGAAAAATCCTTCAAATTGGGACAGTTGAAATTTGCCGTTTGGTAAAGGGTTAAATTATGTATCACTCGGTTTCTTAGCTTAGGATTGCTTCGAATCTAAAGAAGATGTTTTTTATGAAACCGATGACTATTGAAACAGTTTTTTTTACATGTTTCAATACTTTTTTTCTTTGAAGCGGGAACATGCCTATGCCCGTTCATTTTGGGAAGTTTTATCGCTGAAATTGATGAATTGGGAATTAAAAAAAGCTAGTTTGACATTGAATTGCTGGGAAAATGGTGTGATATCAAAGGAGTTTCCAAATGGGAGGGTTACTTTTGTCCAAATTAACAAGACAAGCTTATGTTGAACAACAATGTTAGCACCCCTGTGCCGTGCCTATTGACCTTGTGTAATCAATGTGTTTCACGACCCACCAATCGAATCTATCTCATTGTAAATATATCCACATGTGTTAACAGGCTCTTGGTTTAGAATGATTTGCCGTAACTCATGCCATAATATATCATCGAGGAGAACAAAGGTATCCATAGATGAATCAATTATTGTTTAAATGCATCTTAATCCTTGTAACAGAAAGAAAAGTTGTCCATCCATAGCACGGTTAACCCCTTTTTACCAAAATGCTCCCATATCCTGTTGAAAATGGCTTTATATTCTTACAAAAGAGAGATACTCTTTCACAATGTAAAAATATTTAAGCACTGCATAACTACGGAATACTTATATTTACTAATAACAATGGATAATTCCGAAAATGTCCTCTGATGACGTAATATTCACTTTTGGGGGAAATAAAGTTTTAATAACATACTGAAGTCATACTTAGCCCTGTTGATACATGTACATTATCTTTTGTGTAAAATGTATTATAGGCCAGAGGTATGCATATGTTGAAATAATCGATTATATTGAATTATACGACAAATGTTGCAGACCATTTTTTTACACAAACATCCGTCTCCTTCTTTTGTGTCGACTGGTTCAAATAAAAAAAGTTTACCGTGCTTTTTGGGGGTATTTTCGAACCTAGTCGTTAATGCAATTTTATAATTTCTTGGAAACTCGTTCATAAGTTTTTTGCGTATGCTATTGAGTTTGAATACTCTCAAATTTTCACGTTAGGAAATTGGTTAAAGGAAGGGCGTTACTTTTACACCTTTATCCCCTATCCCAAAGTTGCTTAGTCCCCTGTGTGCCAGAAATAGAAATGAGGCATTTCAATCGCCGTGAAAACACAGATTATCTCAGAAACAAACATTGACCCAACGCTGTAAGTGTTTAGTAACGCCTGTCACTCTGGTAACCAAGGACCATAATTCAAGTTCCGGGGGAATTACGTCACTTCCTGTTGGTAGGGCAACGAACGTTTCAATTCAAATTCGGGTTTAATTTGGTATCGAGTGGAAAGCATGTTTCATAAAATTATCATAACCATTGAAAAGGGGAAAAAGGAGTTATGGTAAATGGTTTTACAGTCAATGCATTTGTTTAATGATATGGTACCATTGTAAGTCAAACGACAATCATAAGCATATGGCATATGTTACAATAAAATCTATTCTTAAAGGGCAGGAACTGACTTCTTGCTTATGCAAACAGGTTTGGATGCAGGCCAGTCGCCTATAAAATTGGCGACTGGCCTGTGATCTATTCTATTTGCTACTCTGAGTATCTCATCAAAATTAAGCAGATATTTAAGGTAATGGAAAGCAGGCCACACAAAAGTTTATTTCTAGAGAATTACCCAGCATTCTAAGGGTTAAGGAGGTTGGATGTGTTCCTGTTAAATTCGGTTTCATCATTACCTTCTTCTATACTTCGCACCAACACAGATTAATCCCATACCCACGTTATTTCTCGGAGTCAATTTAACCATTTACTCCATATAACCTCACTTTGACGTATTTACTGCAGTAATATCTAGCAATCATTGTGACAACAGGATATATAAAAAATGTTCAGTTCCCCCCGAATCGTTTCTAGTTATCATATAGAAGATGTGTTTGTCCTTGCTTTTGTCGTCTGCTGCTGCTGGTATTTTGGACCACCAGTCATTAATAGCCATACGTGGTTGGGTATAGGGTTACCTCATACGTAAATGTTAACAAGAAGAGTGGTGGTGATAAGTCAGTTCACATTCAACCCAATATCACCGTGAAGTGTTCATTTCATTATTCACGAATAGACACTATAGATGATTCCAGCAAATATCAACCACCAAAATATGGCCAAAAGATACCATAAGTAGGCATGTGTGTCCATAAACTGTCTTGTTTGAAATTTAACGCTACGAAAACGGTGAATTAAGAAAGACTGGATTCTTATTCTGAATTGATAGTGTTAACTTCGACAGAAAGACTTTGAATTTAGAAGCAAAAGAAGCAGCATCTGATCCATTTTGAAGAGGTATTCCCAACCAAAGACAAACACATCGTACATCGATAAAAATCAAATTGAGGCATTATAAAAGCTGATGGTCTGACCAACATATTATGCACATAACGTCATTTGTAACACAAGTAGTTGGGTCAAAATTCAAAGAAACGACAATGGTTGCATAACAAAGTTGTTAATATGTTCCTATTGGGTAGAAACCATTTGGTCAACAGAACAAATTTTTTGTCGTTAGCAAGTGAGCCTTTTTGTCACAATGTTCTCGAAAGTTTTCTACAAAAGACGTATCGAAGTGATGTACTATGGCAATCTGAACACATCGGGTTTATCCAATAAGAAAACACAGCTCACGGAAATACCCGAGTAGTTCCGATTGGTACTATGGAATAAGGGTTTGAATAAGGAGCGACCGACTTTATATTTATGCGGGGCGGTTTATCGTGTAATTAACACGTTGTCGAGAATTGCTTTGAACAATTCGTTTTACGTTTTTACAATCTACGATAGAGCTACTTAACCATCAGTGTCGAATCATTTGCAACCGACCGTGTCTTTGATACCAAATAAAGTTAACCTTTACCATATGTGTGGCGAATATTCATTTTTGTTGGTTTAAACTATTGTCATTAAATAGGAAATCGCTCGTCCGAAACAACCGCTTCTGTTCGTGCGGTGTATTAATTCCTCGATTTTCTATATTTTGAAAAACATTTTGTTTTTTATTCATGTTTATGTCTATTTCGTGACTGCTTAAAACAGTATTAGAAACCTAACTAAGCCTGCTAAACGTTCATGTCCGAACATAACGGATTTGTCAAATACGCGTTTATGATTAGTCCTAAGGCTCCAGACTAGATATGTCATTCTACAGTTACAGCTTGGATAAGTTATTAAGTATACTGTTTAAACCTTTACCAAACGCCTAATTTCAAATTGAAAAGTTTGCAGACGTCATTTCAAAATTTGATGAAATTGATATATAATCTTCTAATAGGACAGAAAACTTTGTGGAAAAAGGGGAAATTGATCTTTAAGAGCAATTTCTTCTTTTTCCAACAATGTTTTCCAGAGTCGTCTGCAACAAACTGGTCAAATGTCGTTTGTAATGGGTTAATTAAGTATGTCTTTATTATTGTGACATGTACATTACAAAATAGATATACATACATAGTAAATAAATGAATAATAAAGCACCTGGCCCAGTGGGCCTTTTTGTCACCATGGTAGAAACATTTTAGATAATCCTGTAATAAGTTAGTGAATGATATGCGGCAGACGACCAGTCAAATTCATTACGTAAAAATAAAGAAAATTTCAAATTATTCCCCTTCCAACTGTTATATTTTCCGTTCCCTCCCAATGCATATTTTCGAATTTCATTTCGATTTCAAATGTCGTCTGCTAATCTTTTCAACGTGTCGTTTGGTAAGAATCAGCCATGCCATATCATGCTGACTTTTCAAAGACGTGTTAATTAATGACCTTTTGAGTTGAGGGACCGCGTGCGGGGTACCGGCATCTACTACAATAGTGATTACGTCATCATATCCTTGGTAGTCGCATGATAAGGTTAATTCGAATTCATTTTGTTTTTGTTCCATAAATCACTTAATTAATAGCATACATGTATACTGGTGTTAACGATTTGTTTCAATTCTTAAAGGGTGTTTGTCTTTTATCCTCAACGCAAGATTCAGTAGCAGAATTTTGGAAAATATATCGGGTTAAATGCAGTCAAAGAGTTACATGCATATCTGCACGTTATTCAAACATATAGAACATACTTCACTTTGACTTATTTTGGTGCTCTTGCAGCAGTAGAAAACTACAACAAATTACATTCCAACAAATGGTATTAAACATTTCTGGTTTTTAATAATACTGCCGTTGGAATACACTGGTAAGACATGTGTAGACATATTAAAATGAATGTTATCGATTTTTTTGCAATAAGGGAATGGAAATTAAAAGGAAAAATAGAAAAGACGGTTAGTCAATGAAGACATGAATAAGGCGAGTTTCAGAAATGGGCACATGAATCATTCGAGAACGAGAATAATTATAATTGGCTTGTCATTTCTCATCCTTAGTTCAAATAACATAAAATATGACCTTCTCTTGCCATCCTTACGTAATATCAAAGTGTTGGAAACTGTACTGTTGGGAATTAAGAATGATATTAAACAGAATGCTCGTACATTGTAAATGAATTGTTCCTTTTCTGATCATATAATATCAAAAGAAGTGGGGACAACTTTGAGAAGCGAACACCTGTTTCCTACACGAGATCTGTTTCTTATACATTTGACTATAAAGATAGTGATTAGGGAGTATCTTAAAAAAACAGAAAAAGACTTGTCTTTTTTATGCATAACGTTTAGACCTGTCCCTCTATTCTGTGGACAAACTGGCAAACAAAGTTGTCAACAAGCGTTTAGATACACATGCTCTGAAAACTGTTTATCTGGCGTTTAATAATCCTTTTAATCTCCTTTTTTATTTTATAATCTTTTAATGTGATTCTTTTCATATAAAAATGCAAACAAATATTAATAAATCAGTGAAGACGAGCGAGATATGAAAGTCACGTGCTGTGCAGAGAGGCTCCGTATCCGTTATCAGCGCTCAGTTCCGATTGGTCGATACTTGGCCCCGCCTCATCCTAATCCCTCCTCGACCAATCGGAGCCCTGGACACATCCCATCAATTTATCAGTTCATTTAACAGGAAGGAATTAAAAGGCGATTTATACATCAATTTATCATTGAATCGTATACGCCAGCTTCATTCCTGAAGTGCCAAACGATTCGGACATTTTTAATCAATGCTGCAGACGACACCGCTGTATTTACGCTGCTTCAATTTTCGACTGATGGACATTTTTGTGGAAAATAAACTCGAATTAAAGTGACCGTCTATTTCGCGGATACGGAATTCATGGGCGGCAGGAATTTCGGTTATCGCATTCACAGTGAAAAAGGAATTGTTTATGGGACTCGTTTATAATAATTATCCTGTCACATTACGATTATCTATGAATTCCATGTGGGTTAGTAACTGTGGATAATCCGTCAAAGCTGAAAGAACGCTGGTGTGTGCAAGCGTAATAGTATTTAGTGTATCTTTATTGTATTTTTATTTTTGCAAATCTTTCAACACCGTGAGTCAAACATCAGTGATAGTTCTTTATATTAAAAACAAACAGAAAGAAACAGAAATGACATGTACAGTTTTTAACAATTGTTAAAGAGCAGCAGCTAGCTAGCTACGGGATCTGTGCGTCTACGTAACTGCATTTGTGTGTGACTGTGCGTCTGACTGTGTGTCTGACTGTGCGTTGTGCGTATATGCACCGTGTAAGCAGGACAGCAGCTGTTCGTTTTGATTGAAGCATGTTAGACTACTGCTCCAGCACCAACTCCTCGCCGCGCTACCAGAGTCCGAGCCCCACCATGACGCCTCTACAGTACAACATGTCCGATATGATGAACTCTTCAAACATGAACATGGCCGCAAACATGGCCGCTAACATGGCAGCCAACATGGCCGCCGTCGAATCTCAAAGACAGAACTCGTTCCTCATGGGGAGTCCGCCGCTCGCCGCTCTACACAGTATGACGGAAATGAAGACACCGTCTGCGGCAACGTCACCATCAGCGTCAACGTCTCCTAGTGCTAATTTTCAAAATCCTTACACGTCGTACGCTCAATCCACGTTAAAACAGTTAAGTCTTGCAATGTCTCAGGCGTCGACGTCGCATCGTATTTCGGACATTTTGAATCGGCCGCTTATACAGAATCCGCTCGGCTTGCCCCAGCTGAACACCGGCATGTACCTCAACTCACAGGGTGGCATCAAACTCGCCGAGTTGCCTGGGCGAGCGCCCATTTACTGGCCCGGGGTGGTAGGCAACCCTGTATGGAGACAGAATGGTAGGACTTCCTTATTGTGCATGGTTTTCTTTGTTTGTTTGTTTAATTTTCTTTCAAAAAAGCAAATAATCACAATCAGTAGCTGTATTAAACCTAAAAAAGGCAAGGTTGTTTTATGTGTTCAATACTTTCAAAGATAATTGTTAATGCTTATTCTAATTACTTCAACAGTTTTGTTTTCTTCTTTTTCTTGATACTTTTCATATACAAATATTTTTAATCATCTATTTCCAACAAAAATTAAGCCAACGAACTAACCATGCGTAAGACTATAATTGAGAATATAACATTCACATCTTTTCTTTTAAACCATTTTATGGACTGTATGGTGACTATAATTGAGAATATAACGTTTACATCTTTTCTTTTAAACCATTTTATGGACTGTATGGTGACTATAATTGAGAATATAACATTCACATCTTTTCTTTTAAACCATTTTATGGACTGTATGGTGTGTAATGTAGAAGACAATTACTTGGCAAACCGATATTTGGTAAAAAGTATATTTTGGTTCAAATCTATTAAGGAGTGTACGCGGTAGTTGTTAAGTAAGGGGTTTATTGGCCACTATAAACAGATAGATAAGTGGTTGGTAATAGGACAGGTGTCGGTTAAATACAAGATATTAAGATACTAGTCATTTACCCAAACTACGATAGTAAGACTGCTTAGTGCCCGGCCTTTCCTCTTCTTGTTTAAATAGTTAACGTCATATTTGCTCGACTTAATGTATCAACAGCAAAGTATTTGAGACACCTTTGTGTTTAAAATTAAGCATTGGGAGCAATTTACCATTTAATCGTGAATATTTTGTTCTATACTAAACATTTTGAAATTACCGTTATTCCTTTTTTAAATCATTACACCTTGCATTTATTTGAACCTGTCATAGACGAATTTCATTCAAGGGTAAAGGTAAAACAGTTGCACTTTGACACAATATTGTAGCAAAACGATAACATTGTCAACTAAAAAACATCTGAATAGAAAAGCGACCCCGGCAAAGGTAATAAAGCGATAGCGTTAGTAAAAAGATGTTTTGATTTTGTGTTTATAAATACTGCTCAAACCGTTCAAACACCTCTTGTGGCATTTTGTTTTGTCTATTTTCGTAACAAAAATAATGCTTTGCATTAGACATAGGTATTTAGGGATTTGAATTTCACCCACTATATAAAGCACGACTCACTTATCGGTATCTGTAAAATAAGATAAATCTAGTTTGACACCGCAGTAATAAAGAAAAATAAATGCTAAAGCAACTTTAAATCTCAAATCGTTTACAGAAAAATATCTCAGATAAGTATCAAAGTTAAAGATGTAAAGTCAGCATGTTTACCCTCATACATTTGAAAATCAGTATAAAAAATATAGCACTCAGTTTGTTACGTTTGTTTGTATTACAGAAAACCAAAATGAAATCACAATCGCAAGAATGTTTGATAAACCATTGATTCAATTACATCAAGGTTTTACCATTACACACCCGAAAATATGATTCTTTATCAATTCAAATGGAGAGCAGCAACACACATATACGATGCATTAAGACAAAACATAGAAGTTAAGAAACAAATACAATACAATACAACAATTCATTTTTTTATTTGCACTACGATACAAAATCATTTGCATATATCATTAAACAATAATAGAATTCATTCAAAATAGAACTGAAACGATTGTGGCGAGCAAATAATCTGTAATCACATTTATTACTACTTATAAATAAATAAATAAAAGCACATACTTAATGATTGCTTTTAAATTTGGAACAATGAATTATTCCTATTATGAGGGAAATCATTGACTAAAACAGACGATATTCAAAAAGTTTATACACCAAGTTACCTCTTCAAGAACTTTTTTGAGTTTGTTAAAAATAAGAAGGGATTTTCACGAAAAGTTTTCTAGTATATATCAAAAAACGAAAACGAACAATTGTGTGATTTATCTCAATTCGAATTGTTAGATGAAACTTTAGCGAAATACGTCTAAAACTCTTAATGACATCCGAAAATTCCACTCTCGTCTGCTTTAAACGTTGAATATTCTTTAGAAGAATAACAAAAAATATAAAGATTATTTTTTTTAAAACATTAAAACAAAGAAAATATATTCAATTGATTATTTTATCACTAGTGCTATGGTAAATCAACAACAACTACATTGTTTGTTGTGGCAATTTTCGTTTCATTGTTATTATTATGATAAGCATCATCATTTCTTTTAACAAGTTTAACTAGTACACGTTTTTGAATTTAGACAAATGAAAACGTACGTTCACGTAATAAGTAGTGATATTAAAAATGAACAAAATTCACATATGTATTCGTTTCGATGCAACAGTGGTAGCAGACGAAAGATCATCTTTGACAAATAGAGAAAAGAATTGGTCACGAAAAGTAATCACTCATTCAATCTAATGCCATCAATTCGTAAAATTCAAATCGATTTGAATATACCATGTATCCTCTTTTAAAAATATAATCTGAATGTGTGTTTGAAATGGACTTTCATAAAATTGGAACACGACACTTAATTACAATGTTGATTCGGCTCGTTAAGAATCACAAACTAATAGTAATAATAATAACGAAAGACATGATTTATCAAGTTCTTTTTTTTTTATAAAACAGCAATTGAAACTTACTGTATTTATCTTTATATTTCATTTCCACAGATTACAATAGGTAATTACATGTGACTGAATATCAAGACAAATTCAGAATACACAGTTGATGATAGGAAAGTTCCGTCTGCTAAGTTTCTAAGAAGAACTAACGGTTTCTTGATATAAAAGAAATTGCTTGAAAAGAAAGAAGTTAAATCAAAATTTGTTTTGTGTCTTTTTATTTTTTACTTTAAATAAGGCTCGTGTGAAATCCTACTTTTTAGATTACAACAAATGTAAAGGCATATAAACATTTTACTGCTGAAAATTGTATGATCATTTTACTTTTGTCATTCGAAATCATTCACCGTCGAAATGTAATTCTTAGAAACCTATATGGATGTTGTGCGAAAAGATTGACGCAAAAACACTCATGTATTTCAAAACTAATGTTATAAATTTTCAAAACAGAACAGCTTTAATTCTCCTTTGAATTTGTTTGAGTTTTTAAATGATATACATGTAGTCTAAGAGTAAGATATAAATATTTCTTTAAACTTAAGTGTAAAATCTATTCCCTCTCACAATACGAGAAACCAGAATATCGAAACAATATCAATCCAACCGAAATATTCACTTTGATAGATGACTAATTACTTGTTAATGAAATCACAAGTTACAAGACATGTCAAGGAATCCCATGATGTCTAATTAGTCTAGCAAATTCTATGAAGTCGTTTAACCACAACGATTGGTCTTTTAAGGATTGAAATTATAATTAAAATTAATTTGCTCAAATATTTATGTCCTATTTCAATATCTTTAAAAGTTGATATTTCATGTCTCTGTTCTCGTCTTGAAGAGAAATAATTCTTGATTCCTTTTAATAAAAAATAAAGGGTTAATCAACCCTAAATTGACGTATCGATCAACAAGTTCGATGTATTGATCAATCATTGGGCTTATCAGTTCATCGCTTTCGTTTACAAGACGGCATAGGTGGCAAGAACGTGGTTCTGGCAATAAACGCAAAATGGTTTCATTGTCCGTTAATTGACTGACGCTCAATTAACGCTCAATTAAGCGCCTGTATACAGGTTCATTTACAAACAGGGTGGTGTCATCACCCGCTGCTTTACGATCCCTAATTCTCAATCTTTGCACCTCGTACATAGTTTATGTAAGAAAACAAAAATGGGAGAAGTAACTGATGACACTTTCAAAGCATTTCTTTTCTATCAAATAATTTAGTTGAAGACTTCTTGATTAAAACGTTTTACTCGTATCGAGAAATTTATAACATTGTTACAATGATGTTGTATATCTCATGCGTGTTATTTCTTTTTGTGACGAGATGATGTTCCGAAGAGAATAACTCTCCCTATTATCTAAGTTGTACGAACTAAACTGAATATCAATGCATTCTACCCTAATATATACACATCTTAATATTTATTTTAGTGCCTCTCACATGGCTAACAATTGTTTTTTTTCTAAATGTCTACTGACTTTAGGGATAAAAAAGAATTGATTACAGAAATACAAATTATTTGTCAAAAACGACGGCACCATTCATTGAAATCTAAACGTTATGAAATATCCTTTAGATTATGTGGTCCAAATCAATTAGCTTATATGTAGATAAAGCTCGAAAATAAGACATTAAACAGACAATATGATACAATATAAAGTTACAAACAAAGTCATAAAAACAGTAATACGAATAACTTATTGTATATTAAAATCCAATTCTCCGATTTCAACAAAACTGTTTTTATTTCAAATATTTACTTCGGTATCCTCAAAACACCCTTGTAGCCATGTGATGAAACTAAAATAATGACATGTAATGTTTCTAATAACATAAAAATGTTTCAATTGCTTTTCTAGCTATTATGACAAACATTACAGCCATTTCTAATGCATGTAAATGTAGATGTTCAATACAATCACTCGCCAATTCTATGAAACATATAAATTAATCAAATATATATTAATCAAGACAGATTAGAGTTATTTAACAGTCACAGGTTATCCCTTTTCTTCTTAACACCGAAATCGAACAGAAATACCGAATACGACAATTGAAAGAATAATTGAAAAAATGGACTGCTCTAATGAATCCTATCTCCGTTGTTTAGCAATAATTTGTATCCTATGAAACAAATGTCCTTCTGATGGTATTCGATATTGAATATCATTTACCAAGAGTTTCCGGTTCATATAGTAATAATGAAATAAGCGTACTTTAAAATCGAGTTATACGGCTCCATAAAAACAATAATCGAAGACAATATTCTTTCAGAAACTCTTTATAGCAGGAAACTAATTCTATATTCGGAGAAATTTTCTTTGACTGCCGTCATATCAAAATGTTAAAGTTGGTGCGTTTGAAAGCAGTTTACGAAGTATTGGCACCAGGATAGCAGTTATACATATAACAATCTGTATCATGGTGAGCAATTGTTCCATTTGCAACAATGGTCTTTGGAAAATGTTATGACGAGAATTTTGTTTTCACACTTTCTACTTGTCCCTGCAGCTGCCTTCAAATTTGATCGATTGCAGATTCCCAACTTGACGGAATTTGTTTCAGTTTTAAATTCCTACACATGTTCAGCCTATTTGTATTCGAGTTGTTGCCTTTTTTTTTTGGTTTCTTTTTACAATAAACTAATTCATCTATTTCGCTGCAGAAATATCAATGAAATCAGCGTGACAAAAGGAAAAACAATGCGTCAAATATTTTTCCCCAGATAACACAAAGAAAATATTTGTGTATGCCTCTTTTAGGTTGCTGATATTGATAGGAAGTTGGATTGTTCACACATTCCAATACAAGGATTTTGGTCTGGTCATTCGTCGAAGTTCGAACCACTTAACTCCTCTTTTTATCTATTTTCAGGTGCTGGAAATAATGTTATTATCGACAAGGACGGTAAAAAGAAGCACACACGACCAACATTTTCCGGTCAGCAGATCTTCGCCCTCGAGAAAACGTTCGAACAGACGAAATATTTGGCGGGACCCGAGCGGGCGAGACTTGCCTACGCTTTGGGCATGACGGAAAGTCAAGTGAAGGTAAGGCGGATTCCATTATAACATGCATCCATGAAGGTTTTCTTAATAATCATTCTTCAATCAAAGTCTTGAGTTTATAAAACAAGAAAGTGTTTAAGTATCAAACACTTTTATCATCTAAATAAGGTTCTCTAAAAGGGTAACTAAACTGGACTGTTAATTTTTTCTTCATCCGCCCGCCCGTTCGATTATCGGACTGTTTGTAATTTTGCATGTCTGTCAAAGATGGATCAATGCAACATTGCATGTGTTTATTCTTAATTTGTTTATCGCGAAAAAGCATAAAACTGCACATTCAAAACGGTTTAACCAATGAATGTGCGGACAAATAAATGCGCATGGACTTTGTATTGCATTGATCCCTGGTATTGTGAAATCTCCCCGACAAATATAAGTGCGGTTTCTTTTTCGAATTGTCAATTATCGTGTGAAATATTGGACTTTTTTCAGATTTATGAGAGATGACTTTTCAACAGGTTTTAACAGAGATCACACTTAATATAATCCTAAGAATTTTGAGTAATCTTCTAAAAATAGTTTTTGTGGCGTCTGCTTTCCAAAACCTTTAATATCTGCTTAATTTTGCTGAGGAAATATACCCATAGAATAAAACAGGTTAGACACAGGCCAGCCATCAATAGATCAAGTGTCGAGCAAGTTCTTCTTTCGTATACAATAGTTACAATAATAATTGGACAGGGGTTGTCACTTTCGTTTATTCATATCATATATATTTGCATTGACCATTATGCCATCATATTGTTTCTCGATTAACGATTCATCTCAATCGGAACTCTTCGGCAAATTCCGGTAATCCTTTGTGTGGCCTACCAACATCACCGATGGGTTCCAATTGGTTTCAATGTAAGGGTAATCTGTATAACCGTGCAGTTTGTCCTGTCGTTAAATATATAATTGTAGCGGTTAGTAAGGCATTGTGAAAATGAATCGCATTCAAATCACCATCAAATGAAGCACATATGCATGATCGCTCACGAAGTTTGCAAAGATGTCCAAAATGATGTCCGAATGCATTTCGGACATATTTTAAAGCTCAACTCCATGAGCCATTATACGTCCGAAATGCTACGAATATATAAAAAAATAAAACCATTTGGTGCAATACAGTAACATTATCATTGGCATAACAAAGCGATGAAGGCACCATAGACTGATAGACACCGATGTATTGAATTTATAATCAATGACGGACGAAGAATTATTCAAGCAAGCATAAATCTGGATATGATAGCAGAGAGAATTGATCCGTAGGTCGATACGAATTGTAGACAGTTACACACTGGGCACACATGTCTTTTTCTAGCATTGTGGAATACACAAAAATACAATCGTAATTACTCAGGCATTTCCGTAACACCAAAAATACGTTTTGGTTGCATACACCCGATGGGTTTTAGATTGACAAATCTGCACATCAGACCAAGTATCAAATACTGTTTAAATATAAGGATTTCGGTTATACCAGGTTGAAGTCTATTTGTTGGGTAACTCATTCAGCTGGTTAGAAACCATCAAAAAATGTAATTCTTTGTCATTTGCCTAGACATTTTACTTAATTTAAGAACCATATATTAACGCACCTTTTGCAGAAAACACGACACATCGTTTTAACCAAAGCGAAAAACATGCTTGTGTAGCACAAGTTCTCCCTTTGATAATATGATTTTCCTATCGAATATCATAATACTTATTTTGTCACCAGCTTCTGCTTATGTTATGGGTTTGTCGTTTTTCATCGGTGGCGTATTAGATATATATAGAGCTTTGGTGAAAAAAAGTCCCTTGAAAAGGGGAGGTTCTTGAAAAAGCACTGATCGAATCAGGCTTGCCAAACGGAGGATCGAAATCGGGTCATCCGACAAAAAAGCCCCCCTCGCTAAGAAACTCACCACCATCGACCACCAAATAGTGTAACCGAAAGGATATATTGCTCATGACCCCTTTTCATCCAAACGTAACTATTTGGAATTATCAGATAAAATTAGCGCCAGGCCGATATGTCTAGAAAGAATATACAATTTCATAGATTTGTTTTGATGCGGAAGTAAGGGACACCTTACATGTATGAGTTTATTGGTGAGATATTGAAAACAGTACGGAATTAACGGGATTCAGTACAGTCCTTTTTAACAATGTATTTGAGCGAGATCTGAAAAAAAACCACACTGTGACAAAAGAAGAATTTGCTCATAACGAACAAATTCGCCTTTTGTCACAATGATTTCAGCATATGTGAAAGAAACTTTCAGGTCCCTAATCAACATTCCTCATACTTTTTCTATTTTTGAATATATCAGAATTTAATCGTTTTGCAGCCGCGAATACGTTATAAATCGCCATGTTAAAATAACATTTCAACCCTTATAGTACTGGAACCGACTTCACGCTTATGCAAACAGGAAAGATCCATGCCAACCGCCAAGTAAATTGGCGGCTGGCCTGTGATCTAACCTTTCTGTTACTCTGCGTATCTTTCCTTGTAAATTTAAAGCAGATATTGAAGGTTTTGGAAAGAAATCAGACGACACTAAAATCATTTTAGAAAATTTACACAGCATTCTAGAGTAAAACCTTTCTCAAACGCCAAATTTTCGACTGTCCCAAATTGAAAAAGTTCGCAGACGACATTTCATAATGTGATGAAATTGGAAAACAATCTTCTGATAGCGCAGAACTCATTGTGGGAAAAGGAAAAATTGCTCGTTACGAGCAATTTCTCCTTTTCCCCACAATATTTTCAATATTTTGGTCTGCAACAAACTGGTCAAATGTCGTTATCGTTTGGTAATGGGTTAAGTAAATTTTTATCGGAATACAACTAAGTATATCCCGCCGATCGAACAAGCATAATCGCACAGCGGCTATCGCCCGTACTTTGATCTCCGCCTTTAATCTTGATCCAACGCTTACGAGTCATTTTACTTTCTAATAAGAATCTATTGGATTTATTGATGGCTTATTATAATAAGTCGATTCATTGACGGCCCAGATCTTTTCTTATCGTGATTTATTTGATCCCCTTTTCGCTAGTAGATATGACTAGGTGTGTCTGTTCTTTATCAGGATACGATATATATTATATTTTATTTTATACGTGTCTTGTTCATAAGCATCATCTATACAGTTAATAAAACACGCTTTGATAAAAGTAAACGATAATTTATTTAAATGATTTGATAGATACTGTTTCTGATGGAAGTTTGAAAATATCTATAATATCAGCATTTATCACACGTACAATTATGAGATAGCATGAACATACAGAAAATAACGACATTTGAAAGACTAGTTGATTTTGAGGTGAATGCCGCCATTACAAGAATACATGCACCGGTTGTATTAAAACGTGAAATCACTGCGATTGATTAACTTATTTAGAATTGAATCAATTTCCTTTCTTTAACCCATTACCAAACAATAACGACATTTGACGAGATTGTTGCAGACGACTCTGGAAACGTTGCAGGAAAAGGATAAATTACTCTTAACGAGCAATTTCCCGTTTACCCACTATTTCTGTCCTACCAGAAGTTTATTTTACAATTTCATCACATTTTGAAATGTCGCCTGCAAACTTAATTTGAGAAAGTCGAAAATTTGGTGTTTGGTAAAGGGTTAAATAGATTGGAATTTACAACAATGTGTGATGCCTTATCCATTCGAAATACTCGTACTTACTATCGATAACTTATTACAAAATACCTAATTATTATCATTCATTATAAGTTGTTTTTCTATTTTTCAAACTTTAACACATTTTAGCCTGTAAAGAGTCCCAATAATACGCGCTAAATGACCATAGCTATCGATGCGTCTTAAAACCCAATTTATTCGTACATTCATTCGATTGTTTCTTTATAACGAACTATCGATGAGTGATATATTTATTATATTAGCAATTTCCTTTACAAATCATCATACCAATCCTATCCCCGAGTTGGGATTATCTTCAATTGATTGACGTTTTAAGTGGATACGAAAATAACCAATAGTTTTGGGGATAATATGGCATACTTATTGAAATTGCTTTGCAATTATAAGTATACCGTGTAGCAAAAAGGCAAAATCTGGATTGACCCCATTTAACAAAACAAATAAAGGGGATTTCCGTTAAATATGTAAATAAATGTCATTCGAAAACTTCGAAAGTACATAGTATGTTCTGTCCCCATTTCTTTCACACTTATCTATCATTCCCTCATATAGAATTTCATAATTCGCCAAAATCAAAAGCAACAACAAACGGTATTCAAAATATATGAAAACACAATATCACATGTATGATACTAGGTAAAGAGTTAAAACCATATTGAAACAAGAAAGAAATGTGCTCACTATTAGCATTTTATCCATGTGTCACCATGGATTCTACGCCATCCCTTATTACAGTTGCGTGCAACTGTGTAACAAGAGCGAAGGAATAAAGGAAAAAGAAATTGTTAGAGCTTCTTTGTTGCCTAAAACTGCAGTAAAATCGGAAACATATGGATTTATGACCGTTTTAGTAGCGGGCTTAGGGGCGGAATGGCTGGCCATAGTCTGCAACATAGTGCATATCCTGTTGTCGGATTAATAACGCAACCTAAGAGTGCAAAACACCCTTATTCACCATGGTACCGTTTTACTAAACAGTTTACGCTTAAGGTTTGCGTAAGTCTAAAACAACATTTCCTCTTATTTCAATATTGGGCCAAGCAATATTGCAAAGTAACACGTCATTGGAATCGTCTATCCGAGACGCTTCCAATGACGTGTCACATTGCAATATTGTACTTTCATTAAAGATACTATCCATGTGTATTAGTTATGACTTACGCAAATTTTTTCCTTATTTTGTTAAGTAAAACAGTACACATGTCCTTAGGTCACCATTGTTTTACCCCATTCACAGTACAACATCTGTCTAAAACATTTTTGAAAACAATTGCTCCATGCCCTTTTGTCACAAAGGTTTCTGGCAAATGTTCAGAAGAAAAGTTAGTAATTGTTTTTTTAAATCATGGTCTGTTAAAACATTCGATCGATGTAAAAAATTATGATCAATTCTTAGACAATGAAACTGTCTATGGTCTTATGAAGAGATTAACCTACAAAGATGTCACACTCTTTTTTGTAACCTAGCAAATCCTGTAAAATGGGACGGTTTTTTGTTATTATGAAATCGATCCTTCCTTTGGGAAAAAGGGTCAAACGAATTTGTGTGCAAAGCATGACTTCTCTCATAAGGAACTAATTCAATGTTGTGAACGTACGAACTACAAACCCTTTTCAGGTTGCTAATTTTGTGCCGGTAAAAATGATTTATCATTTTTCACATCAGGATTACGGTTTTAATTCCCATTTAGTTATATGTTAACGATGCATCTTTTTCGCTAAGGCTGTTCGTGGGCAAAAACCATGAACACCAATACCAACTTCTGAGCGTACAAAAATACCGAACGAATCATTAAGACCTGGATTAATTCATCAAAACGTAGTAGCTATATTTCTTGCCTGTAACTACATGCATATTTAGCATCGCTGCATTTCGTGAAGGTAAAATCACGAATTTCATACTTCCTATCTGAAATGTATGTGATACAATCGTTTAAGATCTTGTTCGATGATACTTTATCTTGACCTAAACGACCGCTACCAAACGAGAAACTAATCTTTCAGTCACCTGTTTCCACCAATTACCATGTATATGTATATTTCTCCCGCTTTTAACGTCGTCTGCTAGGTCTTCCGATGTGGACCAGCCTCAATTTGTCATATGATAGACATGGGTAAACGTATGTGACTTGGCGCGGTTTTCTTGGCGACCGGCCCTTCTTAAAACGTCTGTCACTAATAGTTTGCGACGCCGAGGCGTTGCTAGGGACGGAACGCATAAAATTCGCATAAAATGGTATAGAGCACTCAATCGTGGCTTTATATTTATCAGATTTGAATAATGCCAAGCCTTTTGTGACTCTGTTAGGCTGACAAACGGCTTGCTAAATGATGTTAAACCCTTACTCCATGATGTCTTAATTCATGGTGACTTTTGTCATACAATTTCCTTATGATCTGATTTATTGAATTCTTAATCGCACAGAAATTAACATAGGTTTCTGAGGGGAAATGGAAGAAAATCATTCCTCTTTTTTTTCGCATTTCGTCAATGGTTTATCTCGTATCGATCCTCGAAAGGTAACACATATTTGCCTGCTTGTCTTAAGAAGTTAAGAGTGGAGAACGAGTAATACTTTTTGGCAAAAATACAACATATAAGTGGATGCATTATTAGTTAATGTTAGAATGATGGGTTGTTTCGTTTTATTTTGTTTCTATAATTTGTTAAGACACTCTCTGTCAATCACAGTGATAGGAAGATAGAAAAGGGGAAATTATAACACCACTTAATACAGAACATGGCACTATTGTTCTCGATCATTATGCAGGCTATTTAACAGGGATTTCAAATACCATCTGTATCAATCAGAATGATTAGGGGAATGTTGAATGAGGTTACAAAATCAAGCTGCCAGAATATCGATGGTTCAGTGCAAGACTATAGTAAGTGCTTCATGTTTATGAAGCACTTACTATAGTCTTGCATTGAACCCTCGATACGTAAATGGTTAAAAAAAGCAATAATTTATTCTGCTGTATAACTCTTTTCCAGCATTACGGTTTTTTTTATCTCCTAACTCGTGGAAGTTTAGTTTAAAGCCTTTCCTATGCCCAATCACATGAGCTTGAAAAATGAAAAATAGCAATTTTGACATAAATCCTGAATTTGTAATCAAGTTGGTGGAATATAAGTATTCAGGCCAGTTCTCTTCTACCACAATTCAAACTTATATTTTAAATCTTATGTTTATGGTTAATTAAATCCTGTAAATGCGTTTTGCCAATCATTTTGCATTTTATCATATACATATACCTTATCCCAAACTGTCTTCAAACAACGTGTGTGTCTTAAAACGTTCATCATTTCTATCAACATTTATTTCTCAATCAATTTCGTAAGTCGTTTCTTTATATACGTTTAATTGCGGATTAAAGAATAAAAAGGTTCTAAACACCGGCAGAGATGTTATAATGTCGTTAAATGCTCATTTTCTTCAGATGTCAATGTGCGAAGTCGAAATATCGACAAAAAAGGTAACATGGTGGTAATGGCGCTCCGTCTTGTGAGAACCAAATGCTTGTATCTTTACCACTCCAATGAAGCAGACACGGGTATTTTGATTTCACTGTAGCGGCTATGATCTCTAATCCTCAATACTTAAACACCACCAACAATGGCGGACTGATTCATCCTGCCTTTCAACCGGAAGTATCAATGAACTTTTAGACTGGACCTCGATTTAATTTTCAAACGGCTTAGGAAGACATACCCCATTTTTATTGTCACGAGCGGTTTGCAGGTGCGGGTTAAATGCCGTTTGTGATGTTAATTATGCAAAAAAAGGAAAGTTAATGTATTATGCTCGTTGCTATGGTGACGTTTTTGACCGTTGTGAAATACACGATGGGTGGTAAAGGACTCCTAAGTTTATTCCTTAGTTGAGCCAGAAATGGGTCAAATTTGAGACATAAAGAACGGTGGAACGGTGCGTTGAGAAAAACTCTAGTTGGGCTTTAAAGTAATGGAGAATCTTTTTCAAATAATTTCACATTGTCATATTTCGTCTTGAGCACCGCTCATTTAAGAAAAATAAGTTCAGAACATTGGCTGTCCTGGCTGTGGTCAAAGTTACTTAGCTTGGTACACGTGTTCCCTCATGTGCTCGTTTTACAGCGGATCATCGCTATATAACAAATGGAGCATCTCTAAAGGCGCCATGCGTAAGACTACATTAACCCTAAACCAAACGCCAAATTTTCGACAGTCCCAAATTGAAAGAGTTTGCAGACGACATTACAAAATGTAATGGAATTGGAAAGAAATCTTCTGAAAAGGGCATGAAACATTATGGGAAAAGGAGAAATTGCTCGTTAAGAGCAATTTCTCCTTTTCCCACAGTATTTTCCATAGATATCTGCAACAAACTGGTTAAATGTCGTTATTGTTTGGTTATGAGTTAAGGTAGTGACCTTGTATTGGATTCGGATGCATTTTGTACGTGTTATCTCTCGCAAAGGTTGCTTAGGTGTTCGAACTATATTCGGGCGTCGCTCTTGAGCGAGTGGACGTACAAATACAATTGGAATCTTTCTATGGTCGTCACCATACTAACGTATTGGACGCCTTTGTAAACTTCATAAGCGATGCTATACATACAAAATGCACTTGAATCGCTATACGGCTGCTTCCTAATTCACGGATGAATAATGCACGTGTCCTTGGTGAAGACACTGTAGAGCTTGTACTGGTTAACCCATGGAAAACCGAAAACAACGAAGCATTTGTTGACATGGCCTTATACTAACATGAAATAATAGAGTTTGCTCAGATATTGATCTTCTACGAATAACTCCTCTACACTTGTGTATTTGTTAGCTCGATATTGGTTCAAATCTTAAATTAAACTGTTTTGTAGTTATAACACATCACAATCAATTCCTGGAGTTAAACTTAAAACACTATTTCTTTGTGTACGTAGGTACACAAAAAGCCATTTCAGGCTGTGATGCGTCGTAGTACAGGGGTCTGTCGTTACTGATGAACATGACGGGCCTTATATCATAAATGAAATTATAAAATGGGACTACTTTTTCTATCTTCAGGTTTGGTTCCAAAACCGACGGACTAAATGGCGCAAGAAGCATGCCGCGGAGATGGCGACTGCCAAAAAGAAACAGGAGTTTGCGGAGGAAATGGACGCTGGTTCCGAGATGGAAGACGAAATCTCCGATAGCTAACCATATTTAGAAATGTGACTAGTTCCCGAATAGTAACAGGAAGCACCACCAGAACTATGTTATAAATGTTTCTGGTTTCTGGTTTATGCATGGAGAAGGGAATTTTCAAATAACTAGCTATGTAAAAACAATATCTGGTTCCCCAACAGTAGACGAAAATGCCCGACTTTGCTTGCAGTTTTGGCTGGCTCTCGTGCAAAACAATTAATATGGAAAAACATTTAGCTATGCTATGTTACTATATGACCACTATTTCCCTTGAAGTGGAACATGAACTCTCGGTGGCTAGCTATATTGTAACACTCACTGGTTCCCTGATGGGAGAACGGACCTTCAGTTGTCTTTGAGATTTCGGGACAGTTTGAATACATTATTGTGAAAGAACTTCAAAACTATTGGTGAATTATCAACGATTTGAAACTGAGACTGACCCAAGCAACTCACCAGAGACGCAGTATATATTTACTTGTGAAACAGTGCCAGATTGTCGATTAGAATATGGACTGGACCAATCTTATCACTCGAGGCGCCATCTAGTGTTAAGCAATATTTATTTGTGAAACAGTGCCAGATTGTCGATTAGAATATGGACTGGACCAATCTTATCACTCGAGGCGCCATCTAGTGTTAACCAATCACTCTAGGCACCATCTTGTGTTGCTAATGTGCTTTGGTACATGGGAAATGAGTGTCGGTACGAATGTAAAATTCAAACTTACAGATGCGTGTATTCGATTATAAAGCGAAATATAATTCATAAACATAAGAGTGCTATAATATTATTTCGAGATATCTGTTTATACTATGATACCAAAGATAATTGTATTACCACAATGCCGTCGAAATCAGATAATGAATGCACTTACAATGGAGGGACAAGCATCATAAGGCAACATCCTCACGGAACTGACGTACAAAATAATCGAATTGGAGGAACAAGTTCGTGTGTTCCTTCTTTTGGGTGGTACTAGTATTCGTAATTGTGTTAAGGATGTGATATGGATCATGTAGACATAGAAAAAAACATTGAGCAACAAAACGACATTTTGTGTAAACATCGGTACGAACGTTACATCATTGTCCAACAAAACCACCAAGAACGAATGACAGAATATCTGGATAATTAATTATTAAGGTAGTAGGATATATACGAATGACCAACGGTATCAGATGGAAAAAAAACATTTGTCCGTAATAAGTCAGGAAATGTGACACGATTTATTTAGTGCCATGGACAAATAAACCTTGATTATTTGTGTGTATGGTGTGTGTGTGTTTTCGAAGCAATTTGTGTCTTGAACACTACTGGTGAAAAGTTGACGTGCATTGGAATGAGTATTAGCAAGTGAAAACTCATTAATAATCTTATCTCTATAAATGAAGTTAAAGATACGTATTACTAAACCTCAATTTGCAAAATGCTTTACATGAACGCATCTATTACAGAAGAGTTTGGAACCAGTTGTGAGAAAAGAAAGAATTGCGCAAGCATTTATCCTTTTGGCACAATATATATACAAGTAGCAGTAAAATATCGTTTAATTTTTTGAACATCTGTGTTGCTTGCTGTACTTTTCTTTTTTACCCAACCACAAATGACAGTATTTGGGTAATGAGAGAAAATATTAACGAGCATCGAATTTGAAGTCACAGCCACGCTTCAATAGTTTAAGAACTGAACAGGACCCATGTTGTTGGAACATAACCACAAGGGGTGTATATCCAAAATTAAGCCAAAATTAGATAGAGCTTTCAAGCTTATCTGCGAATGAAAGAATCAACAATTTTGATTGACAGGTAAATGTCAACTGAACTTAAATTTGAGATCAAGCAGGCCATCTTTTGAGCTTTTGCCAAGAGCATTTTTAACCATGACAATAGTCTATTTTGGAATAGCATGCACTATGTACGTTGACTTTATGCATTAGGTTGAGTTTAAAGTTACAGAGACTATTTCGATCTCCATGATCGATTTTATAGATATGTAGGCAAGGCTATCATCATCTGACAAGTCTTTATTCTGCCATTGACTTATTGCAATAGGTACATTTGTATACATTCTCCATCGTAATCTAACTTGTATGTAAAAATATCGGTCGTTTGTTTGCGTTTTATGTATTATGCAATAAAATATTTAACTTATCAAAATCGCATGCTCTTGTTTTTCTTTTTTCACCAATTAGCTCTTGGTTGTAACAGACAAATGTAGAACATCGAGATAATGCAAATCGAATGAAAATAACAAAATTTTATGGAATACAGGTACATTATCTGTTGACTGCGTGTTTACCTGCAAAACCTTTTTATTGATTTGTGTCTTTGTCGATCTAAAGATTGGGATTTCTCACCACGTTAATGGTTAAGTTCCTTTAGATATCTAATACACGGCTCAAATCACCCGAGCGAGGTCTTCTCAGCTTAATTTTTGTCCATATGGGTTGGGCCCAAGTTGATGTGTTAGAAGGCAATGTATCCGATTTCTAACCCACCTTATCCATAGATGGACCCCATGTGGGAACCAGTGTTTAACCATTTACATCATAATAACTAATTATAAGCCTGCAGCAGGAAGACATAGTAAAGTACTGGACCCAAATGAGACATTGCTTGTATCATGTTTGCTACCTAGAAAATAGCATAAAAATGTTTTTCGGAGTAAGAATTCGATTCCTTGTAAAGGACAACCCAGTTAGTTCAAAATCAGTACCGAAACCACCATGACACGAAGATCGAATGTGTTTCAAATATATTCAAGACGAATGTTTTGTAACGATTTATGTTACCTTTGTATACTAAAACAAAACAGGGGATTAAGATAAAATATTTCTTTAAAACTTTGGCAGGAAAAGAAACGTTGTGCTGAAATCCCTTTTTCGGCTGATCAGTAGAAGGGCAATTTTTTATGTATAGATCCATTACTTCAAACAATGAAAAGCGCGTCACTTGAGAAGTAATAGTACAAATTCCATGTGAAATCTTAGAGTACTAGGCTTGAAAATACGAAAAGGTTGTTACCTATATACTAAACTTGACCTTGACATTGGTGTCTAGAGCTCAACGTTCAATATCTGGACAATGTTTTATACAGCATGAATGTCGATTTGTCTTTTACGTCCATTTCAATAATTTTTTGGTACTTCTCCACAAGCCCTTCGCTATACACATATCCAAAAGTCAGGTTGCTTTCTTGACTGGACAAAAACGATCAAGAATGATGGGTGAACACCTTCTGGTGTATGGCCGTTACCGGACTTCTGGCCGACAATGTGTACGAACACTTGTGTTTTTCCGTTGCCATGTCTCCGTGGTTATACTATTTCAAATATTTTTTGCCCAAATTCGTGACCGGTCCATTTTGAAAGCAAGGACCCAAAAGGATGAATTGCTCATTTGAAATTAAAGGTGATTGTTCACAAATGTGAGGAACTTTTGAAGTAAATAATTAATTACTTTTAAACTGCAGAGCAGCTGTACTATTAATTGGTATGTGCTAATGAATAGTCATTGGAAACAAAATAAGAACGTGTGTGGTTTTTTAAAGTTTGCAATTAGTGAAGTAACAAATATTCAAATCCAATAGCGTGACATCGCTTTTGAGATTTTTCGCATATAAAGTTTATAAACTGTACATTCTTAGATCTATTGACGCTTCCTAAATCAAATATACTTTCAATAGGTTCTTAAAAATGTACATCAAAGAACAATACAAAAGAATACTGTTTAGATGACATTTTATTGTGACTTTCATTGTTTTCTTCTGTAAACAAACGCCTTTAAGGATACTAAAATTAGTTCTGCACACTAGGCCCTTAGATTCAGAGGTAGACGATGGTGGTCATGTCCCTTTTTGTCCTTCGACTAATTTGCTTATACAAGTTAAGTAACTTATCAGTTCCTCTGGATTGAACATGATTAGCATTTTAAGTCATAGTTTACATATGTTTATGGTACTATGTTACATGTTTTGAACCCATGCATGATAATAATCCAATCATCTTAACATAGCAGTGAATCATTCGTTGAGTGGCACAAACCTCCGACACACCCCTTACATATTTATATATGTGATCTCTAACTATTGTCGCTTAAAACGTACCTTATTAATATTATTGAATACATTAACAACTCAATACTTGTATAAGTGCAAAACTATACCGTAAAGACGCATGGAATTCAAAGAGAATTTCGAAACTGGCTTAAAGCTTTAACCCATTAACAAACAATAACGACATTTTACCACTTTGTTGCAGACGACTCTTGAAAACACTGTGGGGAAAGGAGAAATTGCTCGTAATGAGCATTTCCTCCTTTTCCCACAACGTTTTCTACTCCATCGGAAGATTACTTTCCAATCTTATCACATTTTGGAAATGTCGTCTGCAAACTGTTTCAATTTCAGACAGTCGAAAATCAAGCGTTTGGTAAAGGGTTAAAAGCAACATATTACAATAGTGAGGCACCAATGAATTGTGTATGTGAAAATTAGCGGAACCTATGGTAAATAAGAATTCGTTGAGGATTTTTTAATCATGCGATGCATGGGTGCAAAGTTTTTATAGATTATTGGATATAATGAAATACAGCATTTCCCCTAAAATATATATGAGCCGCGTCACGGAAAAACATGCCTTAATGACATTTTTTGAGAATTTGAGATTTTCACTTACTATAATAGATGAATCACAGTAGATTTCGGCGCTGAAAACCGTTTTTTAAAAAAATATGTAGTCTTTGAGATATAGTGTTTTATAGACGCTTGGTCTTTTTACATCAGAACGTTAAAAAGAGAATAAAAAACGTCGCGTCAAGCTGAGTGCCAACGTTCACTAATTTGACGCACGTGTGTACTCTAAGCATGTAAGTAATATTGCAAGAACAGTATGTGTGCCAAATTAAGTGAAACATATAGTTTTCATTTATGGTGTGTTTTGGTTTGGAATTACATAATTAACAAAGTAATCAATATGCAGAACATGGTTATAATTACGACATAAATATAGAAAAAAAACATGTGTTATCAATCAAACAAATAAAGATTAACCCAAATTAGGTCTCTTCGGGGCGAATACAGAATTGGTTCTGAAGAGTAGGGCGGATGTAAGGCCGCACAGACTTATATAAGTAATTCTGTCTTTCAACACTCAAACCCTGACAGGGCACAGGCTCAGGTCTGGTTGCATTCTCGAACCGGAATCTCGGATCCTTTAAAATGCAAACTTTTATCTCTGGCGCCTCGCCACTTTCCTTTACCGTAATTACACCAGGGTCTTCCGCAGAAAATCGGAAATACTGGTACTTCCTGGAATACAAAACAACAAGAATCAGCATATCATTAATAAATATACTAAATCACATTACTTTAAATTCTTACTGAGAAGTCATGTATTTGAATAAGTATGCGAATTTAAACAGAATAAATTCATGTTGATATTGTGTGTGAAAGTTTGGTATTAGATAGAGTGACATGTAAATTAAAAAAAAAAAGATTATTACCGAATCCCGTTCAGCGACCTGAAATACTGCGATAGAAAGGTCTTCCAGTCCCGCCACTGCCATTGTGGGTATCTGACAGCATGGTTGGTCCTCGAAGAACGGTTTACCAGAGCCTCTAACTCACTCAATGTGACGCAGTCGGATCTCCTGTAAAGTTTCTTTATGTGGGCAAAGCCACCATCTATTAGGCATCGTGCATGCCCTGAAAAAAAATGCACTTTGATTGTGAGGGTGTATAAAAAGAGTCTTATACCTCATATTTTACGAGGCCATACAACGTGAAAGGGGACTTTTATCGGACTGTATTATCGCAATTTTCGGCGTCATGGTGTTGGTTTGCCAGCTATTTTACCCATCTGAGTATAGAGTTTGACTGTTCCTGCATTTGTTTATGTAAGAAGTTCATGAATTAAAAACAAGGATGTACTATTAACTACGAAATTCCACCTTATTTAACTGTAATTTATAAAGTTTATGTCACCAAGTATGAGAAATTGTGTATCAAAAACACATTGAAACGACGAAACAGAAAAGTTTCCTTTCTTGATTTTTTATACTTCTTGATTATTACCTGGAATCTGCATAAGGTATTCGAGACTTGTATTTTGTCCAGTCATCACTCGCCAGGCAAGATATCCCAACACATATTTGTTCTTGTTTTGACCTATACTCAAATTAAGCATGGTATATAAACATGAATTATGTTCCAGCACTTTAAGGGCTATTGTATATTGTTTAAGACATACGCAAATGCTTCCCATAAGCCGTTAGATAAAGCATTTCCTTGCTAGTCTGGATTACCTTCTGTGCTAGAACGACGAGAACCAGACTACGCCCTTGTAACATTCTTCACAAGACAAGTGCTTCTGTGACAAGGGGGAACGTGTTAGAGCACCATCGACCGGTATTTCGCAGAGTTTAGACCACGCGAGGCCCGCTTGATGTATATCCATTTGATATTCATTGGATTTGATATCATTCAATTTTTAATTATGACCATTGCTCGAATTATAACTTGTCAGTACCACTTGTGTTCACATACACACGTGGATATTAGTTAACCCTTTACCAAACATAAAGTTTTCGACTGTTCCAAATTGAAAGATTTGCACACAACATTTCAAATTGTGATGAAATCGAAAAAAATCTTCTAATAGGGCAAAAATCAATGTGCTCGTTGAGAAGAATTTCTCCTTTTCCCATAATCTTTTCTAGAGTCGCCTGCAACAAAGTGGATAAATGTCGTTATTGTTTGATAATGGGCCAAAGACCAACAAATCATCCCACCTTGACCACATCCACTTATCCACACAAAAGGACTGGACAAAATTGAATAGAATAGAACAATGATGGCAATGATCCTTAGAAAAAAGGTACATTTATCCCATCTATGATGTTTAGTTATAGCCTTTATGACGAAACAGTTAAGTTCGCATCAGGGATTATTTTGTCCTCTGATACAGGTGATTTCTAAAAAGATGAGACAATTAAATATAAAACAAAGTGATATTTGTATCAAATATGGCTGCTTTATGCTTGGTGTTTTAGGCTGAAGGAATGATGTAAACAGATTTACTTCGTTTGGGTGTTTTAAAATTGGGACAACAGTACTTTAGTTAATTTGCGATATCCGGCTTAAACATATGTGAAGAAGACCCCGACATTGTCTGGCAATCTGGCCGGTATCAAGTTTGGAAGTACTGTTGGCATATCGTATATATCTATTTGCTGAAAGAAACACATATTATAGTTAATCATTCGTTCACGTCAGGTAGGGCCTTTGCTTCTTTAGGTATTCAGTACTCTACCAAAGCGGCAACTGAAACTTGTGTATATTGTTTATATGGGATCAACAGTATTTCAGAAGTTTTATGACTTTCCTGGATCTCATTACTAGGCAGGGCTCTGCAGTGTCTTGCCAAATAAAAAAAGGTTTGCATTGTGTTAAACGCCGTATCAACAATTTTTCAGTTATTTAACGGCTTTCCTGGATGCACCAGTAATAGTCTATGGCTCTGAAGTGACTTGCCAAAGGTCACTCCAACGAAACCAGAGGTAACAATTGGCTCGAACCCGGGACCCCAAGTTCTAAGCCCGCCAACTTAACCACTGGACCACGCAGGACCCTCCCAAGATAACTACCACTTGGAATCCCTTTGCAACTGCTATGGTTTGAACCCGAGACCACTGTGCCACAAGTCCTTAACCAAAGGACCTGGCGGAAGGAACCTTGAATCTGAAAATACCTCCAAATATACGGTAAGATCTCCGTTTGACCAGTGGAGGGCGTACCTTTATCGAAACGTTGACCGCTCGATATGTTAACGTTTAGAACACCACAATCATCATTAAAAGGACAGTCATTTCAATAGACAGCGACATAATATTTGTCTTACCACCGATAAACGTCCGAGTTATGCCACAACATCGTCATTGTCATGCTATCAAACATGAATCAGGCAATCCCGTCATCCTCAGCGGGAAATCTCGCGGTGATGTCACGAGATTAAGCGAGATTTGAGAAGGACAATTGAATACCTTCGAAAACAGTCTCATCATAAAAGAATTCGTGGATGTTTCAAAGTAAACATTTACTTTAAACCGTTATCATCAGCCTGTGGTAGATAAGGGAGTAACTTAACCCATTGTCCCCATTTTTAACAAAATGACAAGTGATTGCTCACACAGAAATTGAAGGGTTTAGAAGTTTAAAAAAGTAAGTTTTGATATAAATCATAATCCGCTTGTGACATAGAACATATCGTTGGAAAAGCAGAAATTGCCTTCAAAGCAAATGCGTTATGGAAACGATTCCCTGAAGGAAAGTATTAATCTTAATGAGTGTTGCCATCATTTCCCATACAACCAGAGGAAAACTTGTTAGAAACTGTAGGTTTGTGCTCTGTATAGATAATTTATGGTACTTAACTATCCATTCTATTGAAGTGATTATTGCATAGTAATGTTCTGATTATTGCCGATCATGTCACCTTTAACGTTTATAAATAACTGCATCCCAATATCTCCAAATTTAAGTCAGTTAGTGAGCATGTAGCCTACGGTCATTACACTAACAACGAAAGAGAGAATGAACTTACGAATGTTTTAACATAATTCTTTGTTCATCGAAATGTTGTATTTTTAATTGTAATTTACTACTTGCATTCAAAAAAGACAAATATATTTGATTTGGATAATCGGATAATCGAAGAGCTTCTTTGGATTGGTTATAGGTGCCTGTTTCATCATTGATGAATCATCAACGGTCTACATTGTGTTTTTCGCTGTAACGTTTTTCGAATTGACGACTTTTTGTTGAAAATCTCATCAGAACATTCATGAATACGAGTGTACACTCTCTTAGCTCTTATTTTTTCGCTCTTACATGTTTCCTTATACACTCTTATCGAATTCATGGCTGTTTATTGAACCACTTATAAGAACCTTCATGAACACGAATTTATTCTCTCTTAGCTCTTGTTTTTCGTTCTTACATGTTTCCTTATACACTCTTTTCGAATTCATGATTGTTTATTGAACCACTTATAAGAGCCTTCATAAACACGAATTTATTCTCTCTAAGCTCTTGTTCTTTGCTCTAACATGTATCATAAGACATTATTTCCGAATTTGCAACTTTTCGTTGAAAAACTCATTAGAACCTTCATAAATGCGATTTCATTTTCTCTTAGCTAGATACGCTAAACCCTTTACCAAACGTTCAATTTTCGACCGTCCCAAAATGAATACGTTTGCTTACGACATTTCAAATTGTGATGAAATCGAAAAATTATCTTCTGATAGTGCAGAAAACATTGTGGGAAAATGAGAAATTGCTCGTTAAGAACAAATTCCTTTTCCCACAATGTTTTCCAGAGTCGTCTGCAACAGACTGGTCAAATGTCGTTATTGTTTGGTAATGGGTTAAAGGTTTTGATGAGAAGGTCCCCTGGGTACTGTTTTACCAAAGAGTTTACTCTTAAGATTTGCGTAAGTCTAAAACAACCATTCCTCTTATTTCAATATTGGGTAAAGCAATATTTCAAAGTAACACATAATGGGAACCGTCTCTCCAAGACGCTTCCAATGACGTGTCACATTGCAAAATTGTACTTTCATTGAAGATACTATCCACGTTTATCAGTTTTGACTTCTGCAAATATTTCCCTTAAAGCCATACTTGCGCTCATTTACACTTAAATTATGAAAGTTCTAGAATTATTAGAAATGAACTTAAAAGTACTTTAAATTCCCCTTAACTGACGAATTGAGACTGTCACACATTCACATGATGTTTTTAAAAGAGTAAATACTATAAGATTTGATTACAATTAACGATGAAATAAAACTAGGACAACTGAGAAACGTTGGAAACCAATAAAACCCAAGAAAATCTACATTTTTAATGTTCACATTGTTAATATTGGATACATAACAGTAATTTTATGTGTTTCACGTGATTTTTCTGATCAGGTGATCGTCACTCATTAATCCGAGCACTTCTTGCTATTTTAGATGTTACTCGAATGTGAACAAAGAAGTTAAATTGATGGGCACCAAATTTGTGGAAATAACACTTTGAAAAATAGATAATAAATTGTGCAAGTCTGATATCATCATGATCTTGTGGTTTTTTCGCTATGTTTCAACATATTCTATCAGAATTCATAACTCATATTACCCAGTTTTGCAGTTCTTCTGAGCGCTAGTATGCGTTTAAGTTGTTTAGTAAAACGGTCCCCTGGTTTATAACTTCGGTGTCAATCCGTTATACGGTGCAATCTCATTAGGAGAGCTGACTCAACCCTCTTTCAAGGGCAGTCCATCGTCTACACCTGTTGAGGCGAGGTTAGCCTACACAAAAAACACGACAATCTTCAAAACAATGGATAAAAAGAATCCCAACGATGAAAGCAGGCTTTTTCATTTGCCCCCACTTTGGTCGCATCAATTCCGATTTATTAGCCGCGAGGGGGCGTTCCGGAACTCCGGGGCAGTGTACTCAGGTTTGTATCAACTCTTACTTAATATACTTGAAATATGAAGTTGTGTATAAAAGACACATTCAGTCGGCGATGGACTCTCGCCTTCAATAACGTGGAAGGCTTCCCGCGGCGATCTTTGATCTCCTCATATAGATATTAAACGAGTAAATTAGTATTGTACAATGTAATTTTACCGTAAACCGTTCTTTTCACAGCGGGCCGTTTGAAACTTCCCATTTTACTGCCCACTTCTTTGGAAGCAGACCCCCTTTTTCCGTCATTGAATCGAGTTCAGTTCCAGAGGTTTAAACCTTGAGCTCGCTATACTATTAGTTTGTGAACTCAAAAGTGCTTGGTTCTCGTTGATCAATATTTGACTCATTGGAATGTTGACCAATCAAAACCAAGCAACATTGGGATGGCAAAGACTTTGTTAGCATGTTGAATAAAGTTCCCTTACTTTTGAGGGATTTCATATTTTTATGAGCTTAAACAAAACGTTTTGTGGGTAGAAATTAAGTCTTTATACTAATTGAGAAGAAGGGCCACGGAACTGGAAACTATGCACTTTGCAGACGTATGGAGCTTCTACACCAATATACTTGGGCATTGAATATTGCAGTGACACGTTCGAGGGAGGTTCACAAATATATGTGCTTTTTAAAATGACTTCCGAAATAAATTTTACGAGAAGGCGGTGCGACGAGATACAGTATTAATAGAGTCTTCAGTCATAAAGTTTAAAGGCTCTTTGACAACACAAAAGGGGGGTCTTACCACTTCGCTAACAAAGTAACATTCCATGGACGTTTATCTTAGAAAGCCTACCATTTTGGACTAAGTGATGTTATGAGAACAAAACCAATGGAACACAACGAACAGTACTCTTTCTTGTATGGATTATCTAAGACATGTTCTTTTCCAAACTAAATTTGATTGATTTCACTACTATATTAAATATGGAAATGAAGGATTTTATCTCAATACTTGATATTTATATATGCTTGATACTACTACTTTCGTACTAACCATTATCAGATCATGTTTGGAACCCATACACAGGCTCATCCATGACTTAACACCTCACGTCGAAGTATAAGTTTGCGAACGACCCCGTATTTTGCCGGACCCAGCTTGAGAGTTCAGTTATAATGTTTGTACAGTTCATTAACTCGCATCAATCCGAGGGGGAGTAACCAACGTATGGTTAGTCATAACTTATACGGATCGGAGTTAATGAACAGAGTCCATTTGTGGTGACCGGACTGCCATTTTCCATCACCCGTATGTATACTCTATGTATGTTTGATATCTTTATCGATTCTTTTTACGCATGGAATTCAGGTGTACTAAGATTCAAACTCCTCACAGTGATGTCTCCTTGCTATGCTGCATCGACCACTGCCACCACAGGATTTTCATCAAGATATGGATGAAATTTTAATGAAGTTGATGGGTTTTTTTAATCGGTTTGATTGAAAATAATGTTTCGATTCCTTTACAAATAGAGCACAAAGTGGTGATTTTTTCGGGGTGTCGCCGCCATCTTTAAAATCAATTTTTCTTTCTAAGCAGATGGTCATGTGACATTTGTTGTGGCAGTGATCAATTCCATAAGGGGAAGATCACTGTTGTGCTGTCCAAGATTATCAGACGTGACTGTTCAGATAGAATATCGTATCGCCTTCTTTGAAATGGATGCTATATTTTTGTTTAACAGATACAATAAACATTTCATTCCCGATTGTCCGCCATTAAGAAAAATATTATTAAACAATTTCTCAACATACGGCGACTGCAGCAAAATACATAAGGAACCGCCATGACTGAAGGAGAAATGCCTTGTGACAAATAATATCTTTATAAGTCAAAGAGTTTTTACCGAATATCATAAATTATATACCATTCATAGACGCATTTTTGGTCATCTGCTAAACCCTATTGCCTTATTGATAACTAACTTTACCTTTTAAAACTTTGAAGCTTACTCTCAAAACATATACTTAGCATATACTTACGTTAGCAATATTAAAGGGCTTTAGGGTTGTTGATGTTTTCAAAATTGCGACTCCTGTGTTAAAAAATATACGATATGTTGTTTTGAGCAGCAAATTTCCTAGTTAAGCATCAGCTTGGATCAATGCGTGCATCAAATAATATAAAGGTTCCAATTGCTGCTTGTTCAAAGGAGTTCAAATTTGGTATTGTATTATACTTTCCATTAGACCCCATCGGTTATAGTTAGAGGCAAGACTTAAACAGCTCAGTAACACATGGATATCACCAATAGCTACACTCAAGTCGGTTTTTGTAAAAGAAACAAAATCCCCTCGCTTTCTTTAGCAACAGAAAAGTCAAGGGCGCGGACACAACAGGTCCAACAGGTTTATCTGGTAGTTAATTTGTCTCCCAGATGTAATATGCTTATAATTGGACATCTGTTAAAGGCAATCGCCTGTCAGTCGGACAAGAATAATGCCGCCGATATAAGCTTCCATTATTTTGCAATTCTTGCCTAATCCCTCTATCTATCACACAGGGGATTGTTTTTGTTGTCTTGAAGCAACTGAATGACAAGGAAGACAGTAATCCGTTCGCGCATGCGGATGAAGCGTTCTCGTCAGGTGTCACAGGTGTCGGTCCGGGACTGAGATTAGATGTAACATATGGTAACGCACTTTGTACTCGGGGTCATAGAGGAGATGTTGTCAATGGCTGGCCCTAACGATGATTACCTGTCGAACAGCGAACGAATGAGTCCAATAGCTTTCGGATACCAGAGAGCCACTGTCTTGTCTGGTGTAAGTCAGAACAGTCGTATTTTTTTTCAAATTCTGTTGACACGGCGTTATACCACATAGACAAATGTCGTCCAAGACCAGCGTAATCGAAACATCAATGTCCTTATAAATTAAGTAGCATTTTTCATTAACCTTACCCATATACGTTTGACATTGTGCAAAATAATACCTGCTATTCCATTTAGATATATCATTTGTCAAGAAATCGAAAGTATGAGAGGAACAGGACACACCATTGGATTTGAACCCACAACCATCTCAATACTCGGACTGCGCTCTACCTATTTACACCGCCGGGCAGTCGGTCCTGTTCCCACACTCGTTCATGGTCTAAGGTATATAAGATAAAATATGTTACAAAAAGGTTCCCTTGTTTTGGTTCGTTTGTGTGTCAAATAAACCCACTCATTTTTGTCTTTCCTATGACGACAAACAGGGATGGCAAAAAATTAAAACTGACCTACAAATATAAGGTAGAGCTTCCGATTCTGGGCATCTCACAGAGATGACGACGGATACGAGTTCGGCTAAAGAATGGCAGACGTATGACTAAGTACATTCTAACTTGAACACCGTCTTTCCCGTACAAACCAATCGATGGTGCCAGTGTTCGATATCCCACAGCCCTTGACCAAACATTAACGACAATTGACCAGTTTGTTGCAGTCGACTCTGAATAACATTGTGGGAAAAGGAGAAATTTGATTGTTTGGAACACTTAATCCTTTCCCACAAAGTTTTCTGTCCTACCAGACGATTCTATATCATTTTCATCACATTTTGAAATGTCGTCCGCAAGCTCTTTCAATTTGGGACAGTCGAAAACAGGCGTTTGGTAAAGGGATAATATCAGATTGATCGATTACGATCATTCATAGATGTATCATATTACTTGAGCGATGGAGGGCCATAAAAAGACATACTTCCAATGTCTCACAGTTAAAATAATGTCAGGAAGAATCAACGACCACGTCCTGCATACGCCATCGCCATGCGCGGCTGTTTGTGTGATTTATAAGCCGAGACCAGAGTAGGTTTTGGTAATGATTACGTCTCTTATTAGTAGTAACCGTAAATATGTTAGTTGACCAAAACATATATACATCATAAAGAGGTCTTTAATATTAACGCATTTCATCAGTTTAAAAACATTTATCAAAAACATCATTCATAAACAATATGAATGATTCAGCGAAACTAAACTAAATGGCGTCCGTTGTATGCAATCTAAGAAATTTGTTCATGGGCGTATACATCAATTGGAAGGAATAGGAACTACACTTGATTTCTATTGTTAAAAGTCTAAATGATGAATTCCAATCATTGCAAACGTAGGCATGTTGTTATTACATTGTAATTAGCTTATACAAAGATCGAAATAACTATCCCGTGTGACACCCTTGGTATCTTTGTAACAGGGATCACTATGCTATAGGACAAAAACCTGTGATGGACCAATCGTCTTAAAATCTGTAACAAAAACCTGTTTAGGGGAGGCAAAATCAGTTGTCCGTATTGCCACGCATGTCCAAAAGCCTTCACGTACAAATAGTCTTTAACGTAAATTTGCTATATAACTGTTATACGGACAAGTGCAGAAATAGGTTAGCCATTTACGGGCAATTAAATCAAAAACAGATTTCGTCACCTCTACTGGTCTACACTGATATATTTTTGTTCTCGGTTTGGATATATCGACCTACATAACATTGATAAAAATCTGACCACTCAAACTAAGAGGCTCTAACAAAGTTACCCACATGCATAGAACCCCGAGTATTTCCCATGGAATTAAGTTTTTATTGACCATTCAGAATTAGAATTCGAAATGTTTATTTATCAATGAACCGTCCCTTCAATAAAATTAAAGCCACTCAAACGCATTAATCAGGAGCTGTCAGTTTATATGGCAACATTTGTAACCATTTCTGTAGAAATCCCACTCTCGCCGCGGATATCCGCGACTTTACCTTTCTTCCCTAGAAACGGACGAGATTTCACGGGATTTGAAAACATGTGCGATAAACTGGTTTGGGAACACGTTACGGGGAATTTAAAACAATCAAATCGTCAGAACCAGCAAAGTTTAATTCGTCACAATAATTTATATCATTATGATCAGATTGCGCATCATAACATTATCAAATTGATGTATCTATAAGCACATTCGATAAAATAATTCATCCCGAGCAAGGACATGCTGGCCAACATAGGGAGAAGGATGTCGGACAATGGATGCTCCGGGGACAAAGTACGGCTAAGCCTAATTTATGTTGGAATGAAATGGTCCCTCAACGTTGATCCCCAGAGGTCTGTTAATATATCTGACACCAATAACAATTAATTGAATTTAAATCACACTGGAGCGTGAAAATTGTGTGTGAGACTGTGCACCGAGTTCATGTGTACGAATATTCCAAGGTACGAAATGTGGCGCTGGGAACAAACCTTGAAAACCCGTGTTTAAACGTCCTTGTATGCAAAATGTAGTACAATTAGTCCAATCGAAAAGTCCAAAGATCATTAATAATTTAGCTAAATTTATGAAACATGCATTTAAAATTAGAAACATGTGTATAAATTCCACGATTACTGATTAGATGGTTAATTTTTATACAGGTACATCACACTTATTCTCATTTTCATTTTAGGTAAATCTTTCTTCCATGGCGGTTATTATTTATGTGTTATTTTCATTTTTGAGACGACGGTAACATGTTATGTAAAGTAATTGTAAATATGTATTTTGCATATAACTAGAAGCTGTACTAGCTTATTTCAATAAAAGTTGTAAATATTTATGTCAGTTGTTTTGTGAAATGGTTTGTCCTTAAGGAAACTACAGTAGTTCTTTAAACGGTAAATTGATTGAAGCCATAAATGGCAATATACCTTTATGGCGTACGACACCGTCCTTTGCAACAAATGCCATACGAAATCAGTGTGACGAAACGAAGAATGTTTTACATGACATCATGCTACGTTAATCGTAATGATTTCGATAAACCGTCTCAGAACAACTGGTTCGAGCTGTAAATGTCGATAAGGGATGAGCGTTTATGAAACTATCACGAGTTGTTTTATTGTGGAACCCCCTCAGGCCAACGAATCCATGATGATATTCATACACTAACAGTCTTATTAGAACTTATTTAATATTATCAAGAAAACAATAACGCGGAGATTCTTACAACTTTATCTTTGTAAGGAATGTATATGGTTGAACATTTATGTTTGATAATTATGGCAAAACGTCTGCACTCTATTGTGGGTAATCACACCATTAAACTGTATCAGATCTTAAAATGTGCATGACCTATATTTGTGTTCTCTTGTATGGTCACAGTATATGTAACAATAATGGTGGCCATTGGCAAAATGTATGACTTTATGAACGAATCGCCAAATATCAAGTCAGGATTATAAAAAGAAATGGCATGTGATGCATGCATGTATTCTCGTACAAAAACTTTATCATACAACGTCAAACGTAACTATTTCAAAATTGTACCAACTGGACGTTGCATTGATCGGTCAAAACAACGGCAATAAAACGGGATGAAATGTGCACGAAATCACCGTGAAATATTAGAATTCACGGGCCAATCCTTTCTAATTGATTTCTCATGTTTCGTAACCCCTCGAATCGCGTATCTGCCAATCAAATGTCGCCCAAGCGTCCCGATGACAAGGAAAGAAAGCATCCGGCTGGTTAAGACGCTCTATGACAGTTGCGCGCCATTATCGAGGTAATTGTCGGTTCATAGCATAGAGTGACCCGCCATTAATGATCTAATTGGGGAAACGTGGCGAGAAGCCGGCAAAGTTATTGCCTTTTAACAGTTTCCCTAACAATTCATCGCTTTCACAATTGATGTGACAAATTAAATTCTTTTCACCGGAAAACCGCGTTAAAGAGCGAAAATCGCTTCAACTCACCAAATGAGATTAAATTATTCCGAAGCAAAACTATGGATAGCTCATACATGTCCCTGATTAAAACGATCGAATAAATCATTTTCTATTGGAAGGAATTGAGTGACAATGAAGTTGTAAAACGGTTCGACGAGTTAACATATTATCCCATAAAGCTTCTTGTCCACAGATGTGAAGTAACTAGAATGAAAAAAAATCTTCAAAACTAGACAAACGCTTTATTTTTTAATCCGAAATGCAATGGCAAAACCTTAAAAAGGAAAGATGGTTTGAATTGAATTTAGAGCCTGTATAAAGTGAGTTTAGATGTATAAAAATCCAAAAGAGTTGTAACGGCTTTGAGATCAACTGCTTCCGGGCAGTGAATACTTGTACTTATGTATGATACCAGCTTCTGTATTAGTTTCAAACAAAGACTGTTTTTCATTCAATATTATACCAAAATACAAATACTGTAGTGTTTTAACGAAACTTTGTTTATACTTTCAATTTTACACATATGTGATTAATCAATTATAACAACGCATAACTTTCTTTTAAAAATTTGTTTCACAATCTTAGTCAAATAAATAAATTAAAAGGAACATTGGAATATAATAATGTTCATCATTTTGTTCTGTTGAAAGGATATGATATGAAATTATTCGTTATATGTATGCTCAAATCAATATGTAATTCGTAACAATGTACATGTATGAATAACATCACCGCACCAGATCCTTTCTATCGCTCTTTCGTTCTTTCTTTCTACCATTACAAGACAGCTCTATTTCAGGTTGACAGACCATGTTCCCGTGGCACTCGGATAGGGACGAATGTCCTACCAAATGACACTCTATGTTGGAATAATTTGGCGCTGTTGGCAATCGAATCGATGTTGTCCGATCTCCACGATGCCATGCCACTGTGCAACAATAGAACTAAAATTTAACAAATCTTGAAAAAAAAGGAAAACGCTTTTTACGCAAAGGAGCGTTTGCTTGGCACAGGCCTGGACGGACATCTCTCCGTTCAGATGTTGACTTGACTTAGACAGACCTGGAAGTAAAGTTTCTCTACATTTCGATATCGCTAATTCTATCTTTTATCAGAGACAGATAACATGTTATCTATGTTTCTGCTTTTATTTCATAGTTCATAAACGGTGTAACGCGTTGACAATAACTGTCAGTCAATTAAGGCTAGGCATATACTATGTTAGAGCTCTGAAATGTCTTGCTAAAGAACATTCCCATGAAATCAGGGATACCAGTTGGTCTACAAATTTGGACTCCCACATTCTTAGACTGCCGCCTTTACCACTAGAACGCGCAGTGCCATACTTTGCCGTTACCAAACAATAACGACATTTGGCCAGTTTGTTGCAGACGACTCTGGAAAACATTGGGAGAAATGGAAAAATTGCTCGTAACGAGCAATTTCCCCTTTTCCCACAAAGTTTTCTGCTCTATCAGAAGATTATTCTTCAATTTCATCACGTTTTGAAAAGTCGTCTGCAAACTCTTTCGATTTGAGGCGTCGAACATTTGGCGTTTGGTAAAGGGTTAAGAACGAAATGAATACTCATTCCGATGGAGGGATGGTGTGTTGAAGACAGGCGACTTTTCTATACCTTGTCGGTGTGGTAACGCAATAACTCGAATTAAGATCAATCCGTGATTCAACCAGAAAATTCGTTCACAATCGATTTGATACATTCAAGTAACACCTCTTTGAGCGTACTTTGATCTGCGGCTTATCCCGAACGACTATTGCTCAACCGTTTACCTCATATTGAGCTTTCATGCCTGATCCAAATTAGACTGCAGATGACAATTTAACAGTATTAAATAGAGTAATCTATTTCGGGAATATTGGGTAGAAATCATCGCGTCAAAACAATAGATAAATGCTTAATCTGGAGAATTTCTCCTTTTGTCGCACGTTTTCTTTGGATATTTTGATTGATATGCATGATAATGAGTTATATATGAGGTAATGGGTTTAACGCGCTATCAACTTACGGTTAGACACCTGGACTTCGTGATTGGTGAGCGGTTTTTAACAACCTTCCAGTAAACCTGTTCCTCCATATGGAAATGTCGGGACTTTCCCCAAACTGAAATTATTAACGTACCACAAAAGGCAGCACAAGCAAGTCATTGCCTTTATGACAATTGGAAGGGACCATTTTGACGAAGGTATACTTTGCACACAACCAACAATGTTGCCTTATAGCATGGTGGTTTTAAAACATTCTATGAAAAATGTGTCAAAGCAGGGCATTATCACAGCACTCGGAGTGTGCTGATGACATTCCATATTGAAAGTATACTATTAGCTTCAGATGTTAGCAACTTTTTATCATATATCATAAATTCTTGGATACGTATTAAAACAGTAAATGTATAAATGTGTCCTAAAAAGAAAGTACCTACATAATTGTTTCCTATTGTCACAACATGTTTCTATATACGGTAGAATCACAATAATCCGCCATCAGTCGGGACCGGAACTATTCGCATTTAACCGAATAGTTCCGACCCCGACCATGTATACCGAGAACAAACGAGTTTCAAGATGGCGGTTTATGGGGATTCTACCTTAAGATTTGCATCACAGGTGTTGTAATTAGTATTTTCCTTTGATAGAGATATGCTTTAAATCCGTTTTTATTACATCACGCTGCATTTGATTTGTAGATGCGTGATAAAATGGGATACGATACCCGTTTACTAAATGATAAAAAAAACACGTTTGCAAGCAAAGAACTATGGATAGACGAAATAAAGAAGTACTATTCCGTTCAGAAATAAATTAGAAGTTGAATCTTTTTTCAACCCCTCAGCATGTACATCCCCAATAATGCACTGTTCTTAAGAATCGAACATTAACCTTAGAATATGCCCAACGTTCTAAAATCTGGTTTCACAGAAAACCCTTCTTTTCTCGCGATGCGACTGGAAATCTTGTTCAATATAATTACCATAAATAACATTTAATATGATAGGCAACTATTTACGGTGAAAGAAAGGGATCTCCCCACAATATTTTCATTTCAAATGTCATACGGCACACCTCGCCACTAACCGCCATTGTACTTGTGCCCAGTCGCCCGCTGGGCCGATGTTGGGCTACAAACATTTCACCGGTAATATTCTACACAACCATCTTTGATGTTAATGAGTCGTGATAGCCGTAAACGATTCGCTGTAAATGCTCTCTTTTTTCTATATATTCTTTCTTTATTCATTTCTTCGTCTATTCAATCGCTCATTAATAATTTCAAATGAGAAATGATCCGAAATGAAAAATTTGGTATATTGAAACATTTGTGTATGTTCTTAAGGAAATGGGGTCTACCTCGAAAGTTTTACAAACCGATCTATACAGGATGCTTTTTGAGGAAATTCACCTTTTTAGAGGATTATCTTTCGTTTATGGAAATATCAGAGACGTTTACATCTATAGCAAAACATTTTCTTACGCCCAGTATTGTCCAGCGTAAACAATGCATGCTGATCAAAGTCAACTGTCTATATTAAATCGTACAGATGATACAAGGGTGTCGTTTTGCGATGGTTTGTGGTTATATTAGAGGTTTGTTTGATATGTTCAGTTTAATTTAATCATATTTCATTACTTTACGTCGTTTGCCCGTCCATGCTTGTATGTTCACACCTGGGGCGGAAATTAAGGTTGAATGAATGTACCTGGCTTTCATGGCCGTCTGTCTTATACTACTTCCAGGCCCAATCACGTGACCAAAGTTTACTACAGTTTACTGTATATTATGTCCGAACAAGATAGCTGCGCCAATGACTGGTATTTTTTTTTTACTTATTTATGCAAATGATAGCCACATTGTGTACCCCGTGTAAGTTGACCATCAATTTTCCGGTTCTGCTGGTATACGTAACCCATGATTTAAAATGGCGTTACGTCTAACACTCGGCAGAGAAATCGCAGTCGACGGGCGCGCATGTCCAAAACAGTTGGCCTTTGACTGCGATTTCCAGTGTTGAAGTTAACAGTGTTGGCTGATGGAAAAATGTGATTTAAAGACAGTATATGAATACTATATATATCTAAGGTTTGGGAAAGCAGACGGCATACAACTCTATTTTTTAGAAAACTAACCAGCATTCCAATGGTTTAAGTATAGGCTCCGTTTCGAACATGGAGAATGTAACGTGAAAATCTGATAGACATACTCCCATTGAATGAAGACTTGCCGCCAATTTATCAACTAAGCTCAGTGAATACTATGTCCGTCGGAATCCCTGTTACGTAACAAAGGGCTTTAAATCTCAAAATCTTTCATCTTTCACTGATTCCCGCTCTTGGAAAGGGCTTAAAAGATGATAAACTCAAACAATGAAATTGAAATCGAACAAATCCTTCCCAAGGAGTATATCGACGAGATCAAAGCAAGTTTATCGGACAATTTGTGGCGATAATAACTCTCTGTTATTGTAATATTTCACCGGAAATGTGTGACTCCCGGACGCATTAATAATGACTTGTAACAGAAATGTAAACAAACCTACCCAGCGCCGTTATCTAGCCGAAATAATGAAGTAAACGCCCGCCCCTCCCCACAAACAATTTAAACATTTCACATTACGCAAAACGAATTAAAATCGGGTTCCTATATTTGGTATATTCGCGAATTTGCCGATTTCAAAGGGCGCCGGCGTTTTTCATTAAAGATACGCGGCGAGTGCTAGCCTGACAGCACGTGACCGACTTTGGTATGACTTTGGTTTCGTCGTGATGCCGTTAACAAGGGAATCAGGCCGGCCCTAGGAGACGTGCCTTGTCCGGAGGTATGTCATTCATCAAACCTGAAAGAAAGGAGAAAAACGCCGAGTTTGAGGGACGGCCAAAAGCCCATTTATTTTTGTTATACCAATTTAGGAGTTTGTGACTGGTTCAAATTGAAAGCAACAACAGATCACACAAGTAAGCAATACATTATCCTGATGCTATTGGGTAGAAACAATGGTGACAAAAGCAAAAACCTTAATTCAGGTCAGTTACTGCCTTGGTCACAGTGGTGCTTTCTTCACAAGATTATAAATATGTTCAAACAAATAACCTTGTGAAATACCTGTGTGTATGGTCAAACACGGTTTTAAGCGCACTTTTAAATTAAATCTCAGCGAATGATGGTTCCCAGCCAGTTCTACCATTTAAGCACATAACTGGCTTTTCCAGTTGCATCGTATAACTTTCTTACAACCGTGGTACTACAAAGGTGAACGATTATTACTATTGCTTATGAAGATTTCTGACCAGGAGCGAAATAATGTATTACTGTTGCTCATGAATTCATGACGTAAGAGTGCCTCAACATAAAAGAGTGTTTAGTTTAGTGATAAACGACGAAGGTACAAAGGACGCTCCGAGAGACAAAAGGTCACCCCATAAACGATTATCCGTGAAACACAGCAACCGATGTCGGCCGGTAGAAAGAATATTAATTGTCGGGTAAATATTTGTTTAAATCTCAGTTAAAACACTCTGACTCACACAAATAAAATGTATCTTCTTTTAGGGGTTTTGTAGGGATCTACTGATGCAACTGTTTGAACCACGAATAATAACTCAAGGTGAAGGTGGGTGAAACAGGACCAAGCTTTCAGATCCGGGTAACCAGTTCTCGCTGTAAAAATAAAAGTGTTCGCACCAACGATTCAAATGAAGGATATACGAGCGGTTATTGGAAGAGCAAAGCAGCATGTCTTGTAATCAATCATTACTCTAACTTCAAAGGGTTTATCTATTCCTATTCTTTAATTGACAAGTAAATGACGATTGGCTGTGTATCAATGCGATTTACTTGTATAGGTCTTATTATCATTTTGGGTAAGACACTCGCTTAAAATCCATTGATAGGGTTGCTTCGTTCCCTATCAAAACATTAAAAAGCTACGAGGTATATCATTAAACTAAATACTACACGATGATACAAAACGATATATAAATAGAAAGAATGAGAAAGACATTGAACGCACGGATTTTAATTGAAATAAATGTTATAATTTCTGATTAATCAATTTAGGCCAAAACACACTTACAAGTCATCGAATGCGATACGCCTTGATCATCTTAAAGCTGTGCGTTATATGTTTGAAAACACTATTAAAACATTTAAAAACAAATGTGAATAGAAACAGTGAAAAGGAAATGGAAAACACCAATTCTTATTTAAACCACCGTGTATGTAGACTTGTTCCTGATTGACCGGTTGGTCTGTAAAACTGTCTTGGCGAAGTGCTTAACGGTGACTGACTCGTTCATGTAAGGCTGCATGTTCGAGATGGGAACTTGTCTTACGAATACACCATGGCACAATGGTGGCGATGACGTTACTCTATGATAGATTGATAGATCAGATAGATTATTTCAATATTGAGATGCAAGACAAAATTCAACAACACATACATCTAAAATGAGGATTACATTGATTAAAATAATAAAATCTAAACGGTTGTGTTATGAACTATGCCAGAAGTACATCAATATCAAGGATAAAACAAAAAGAGAGAACATTCCCTTATTTCCATTGTGGTTCTTTAAATTGAAAGATGGTCTGGCATGGATGAACATCAGTGAAGAAGAATATGTTTAAAGTATGTTAATGATAGCAAACAATAAGCGGAGTATATCACATTGAACCTTATCACATGTACTATAACACCTTGGATATTGGTTGAAGTATAACGAGTGGAAAACAAGTCATAGGACCTCGGCCCTGTAATAATAGTATGCGTTTGCCCAAACGCAGGAAAATAACTTCTGAACCCATTACCAAACAATAACGATATTTGACTGGTTTGTAATAGACGAGTCTGGAAAACATTGTGGGAAAAGGAGAAATTGCTCGTGACGAGCAATTTCTCCTTTCCCCACAATGTTTCATGCCATATCAGAAGATTATTTTTCAATTCCATCACATTTTAAAATGTCGTCAGCAAACTCTTTCACTTTGGGACAGTCGACAATTTGGCGTTTGGTAAAGGGTTAAACCCCAATCAACCTGACAAAATAATAGCGACTGTCTTTTTTTCTCGCAGATGCCCGACTCGAATCGTCTTGCATACACAAGGATCATTTAATCTAGTTTCTGTAACATTTTACGATATCAAACAATTTTACAACCATTGTCGTCGATTTTAAAAGCTCCGTATCTCATTCGTTATTGATGAATGAGATACGGGGCTTTTGGTTTTAACCCTTTCCCAAATAATAACGACATTTGACCACTTTGTTGCAGACAACTTTAGAAAACATCGTGGGAAAAGGAGAAATCGCTCGTGACGAGCAATTTTTCCTTTTCCCACAATGCTTTCGGCCCTATCAGAAGATTATTTTTTAATTTCATCACATTTTGAAATGTCGTCTGGAAACTTTTCTAATTTGGGACAGTCGAAAATTTGACGTTTGGTAAAGGGTTAAACCCCAATCAACTTGACAAAAAGCTAATCTCGACCGTCTTTTTTCTCTCGCAGATGCCCGATTCGAATGATCTTGCATACACACGGATCATTTAATCTAGTTTCCGTAACATTTTACGATATCAAACAATTTTACAACCATTGTCGTCGATTTCAGGAATCTTAAAACCAAAAGCCCCTTATCTCATTCGTTATTAATGAATGAGATACGGGGCTGTTAGTTTTAAAGCTAGATATCCTCCCTTACTCTTCAAAACTTCTGTCGCCCCATTGAGGACAGATGGTGTTAATGTCCAGAGTTATTTAACACCCGTAACCTCGAAAAAAGGAAGTTGTTTTTTCGTGTTAGACATTTGTCAATAAATTGTGACAGTCGACAAACAAACGTTTTGACTTTACAAGACGAGGGTCGATTTGTAATTAATCCGATTCCCGTTCTTTTCACGTACTGGAATATGTGGCTCGTCCAAAAAGAAAGATTATGTAGACGGTTTTCGTAAAGGTTGAACAGTTTGATAGAAACCATTGAGACGATTAAAATTGTGACTTGTATGGCAATGAAAACAAAACTGTGCAGTTAGATTGAAACCAGTGTTACAAAACGAAGCAAAATGCTTCTCTTTGAATTCTTGCTTTGAGTAATCATACATTTGGCGTTTTAAAGGGGTTTAGTATTTCGCGAGGAAATAAGAAAACTCTCATGATTATGACACCTTAATTCTGCTATTTTCTCGTTTTTGTGTCAAAAGTACCTTAAATGGACAATCAAAATGCTGAAATGGCTTGAAAATGTTCAAACGTCATCAAATCGTGTCATTGCCATCGACCAATCTCGATGACTAGGGATACATCATCGGAACATTAGTAAGAGGGTAATGGAATATCATCACTCTATCTCTTAATTAAGACGGGTACTATGACTTCTCTAGTAAGGAGACCAAAGTGATATGTTTCAAATCATTTTGGTCGGTCTACCTATTTGTTTTATTACACTTTTAAAAATACGACTGAACAAAGCTGTGTTTCTTCTTCGACACACATTTCATTTGCATATGGCTTTGGATCTTATATTTTGTCACCACATCTTTGTGTAAAGTTTTTGCTTGCTGTTGCTTATAGAATTGACCAGTTAGACAATGTGACTTTAAGGGAAAAAAATAACACTCTTTAAAGTTTACATAGTCATTTTTCACAGCATGGGCAAGTTTCTACAAACTTTTATTTTTCACCACGTAACATAAATAGGACATGTATCACAATAACCGCAAGCATAACATCACATAACATACTTTTATTCAGCATTAAACATTAAAAACAAGTTTATAGCTAACAAAATATATTCATATAGCATGTGTAAACATTTCTTAAAACAACCGGGGCCCGTTTTACTAAACAACTTACGGAAAATGTTTGCGTAAGTCATAATTGATTAACATGGATAATATCTTCAATGAAAGTACAATATTGCAATGTGACACGTCATTGGAAGCGTCTCGGAGAGACGATTCCAATGATGTGTTACTTTGCAATATTGCTTTGCCAAATATTGAAATAAAAGGACTTGTTGTTTTAGACTTACGCAAATCTTAAGCGTAAACTGTTTAGTAAAACGGGCCCCTGATCTACTCCGCCACATAGGGCATTTAACTTCCTCCTACTTACCTATTAAGAAATGAGTATATATTTACGAAGAAAAGGGGCATAGTCATGGAAAGTCTTAGGCCTACCCTTTTTGCATGCGATTTGTCCCAAAGACGGCCCGTAATTTAATTTATATTCGTTTTCTATGCAAATCAGTTCATTTTACGGGGTTGCCTATCTTCTATTGTTTTTCGAAATCATAACGAAAAAAATATGACAGCTGGATCACGCTGGATTGCTAGAGCAATTAAATTTGAGAGTAAGTGCTTTATTCTGTCATTCCAAAGTGTAAAATAATGACCTTATCTCGGAAAACAAATAAGAATACTGAGAGCGTCGTTTTAAACTCTCGTTAGAATTATAATCATCGCGTTATAGTAATCATACCAAATCCTTTGTTTTCGGACATAGCAGCATAGAAGTGGTATTTTAACCCTTTTCCAAACAATATCAACATTTGACCACATTGTTGCAGACGACTTTAGAAAAAATTGTGGGAAAAGGAGAAATTGCTCGTAACGAGCGATTTTTCCTTTTCACACAATGTTATCTGCCCCATCAGAAGATTATTTCTTACTTTCATCACATTTTGAAATGTCGTCTGCAAACTCTTTCAATTAGGGACAGTCGAAAATTTGGCGTTTGGTAAAGGGTTAAGAGATTTCCAAAGCGACAGAATAAATATAAGTGGTATTTAAAGAGACTTAGGACGCGACCGAATCAAAGCGGTATCTAAAGACCTAAAGACAGTACTGGAAAGAATCGTTTTTGATCAACATCTGCATGCTGTACAGGGTACCGTTTTACTAAACAGTTTACGCTTAAGATTTGCGTAAGTCTAAAACAACAGTTCCTCTTATTTCAATATTGGACGAAGCAATATTGCAAAGTGACACATCATTGGAATCGTCTCTCTGAGACGCTTCCAATGAAGTGCCACATTGCAACATTGTACTTTCATTGAAGATACTATCCATGTTTATCAATTATGACTTACGCAAACATTTTCCGTAAGTTCTTTAGTAAAACGGGCCCCTGGTTCGTCCAGTTTTTCCTCACTTTATTTCCTATAAACATTATCATTATCAATACAAAATACAAAGGAATAAATAAACACTTGAACAGTAAGATTAATTTGTGAAGAACAGAAACACCTATCATTATCAATACAAAATACAAAGGAATAAATAAACTCTTAAACAGTAAGATTATTTTGTGAAGAACAGAAACACCTCCCCCCCTCCAAATGATATTAATTGAACTAATAAAAAAAGATAAGAATGTGTAGAAACAAGAAAAAAGAAGCACAGCAATAGAAAATTAGAGGTAAATATAATGGAACATTTGAGTTATTGTTAAGATAAGAAATCAACCAGTTAGCCGGTCTTACAAAAAAAATCTTCTTTTGCCACAATGCTTTTTCAATCTATTCTCATATCACAACACCAGAACGGAAAGGATTTTTACATGTTTACATGGATTTTCTTAAATCGTCTACTTCATTTGAAGAAAATGTCGTCTGCAGGCCATAGCATCGGAACGGATTCAAGAACCCATTAGGTTGATCCGGCACTGTTGAGTGATTTGCGAATTCTGGATGCTCTAATGGTAGCCTTTGTGTCAGCTTCTATCTTTGGTTTCAATAAGCCATGACGTGTTTATTTACCGAATGCCACAAATAGCCCATGCAGTCCAATACAATGCGTATCTATCAAAGGGTGTCCAAATAAACATCCTGGAAACAAATCCCGAACCACGAGACTTAAACGAGAGTTTGATTTGACAAATGCACGCCATGGTAATTTTCGAACATTAATGGTGGGCCATTAGATTGTGTAACACTCTTGAACCCCCATCGCTATAGAGCCATTACCCTGATCTGTATATCTGGTCAGTTTAACTCGTTTACCCGATTCCTCCATTATGGATAAGTTGTCTAAGTTGTTCAAATTAGAATATAACTATAACTTCAGAATTACGAAACTTTATAAATGGTTTTGAAACCACAACATTGTTGCAACAAAAGAAAATAATTTGTCCCAATTGTTCATTGAGTCGTCTGAGGCGAGTGTGAGTACAGCGTATGTATAAAGGAAATGTTACGATACTGTGGCGTGCAGAATACTTGTCTGAAAACCAACGAATTACTCCTTTGTCATTATGGATTTATTAAATTATGTTTTCCTAATAACGTTTATTATTATAATAAATGTCCTTTGAAATGAATTTAATTGAAATAAACCTTAAGTGAGTTTTGTATCTCAAAACAAAAGATTTAGAAGAGATATGTGTGTTTTAAGTCGCCTGCATATAAGCATAACAGGCGGAAACATATTTGTTCTTGACGTTCGAAGCCTGTCAATCTGTTAAGCTCCTTTTCAGCACAAATGTATTTACGATTTATAAGTATAGTGGGGAAACCGACTTCATGCTTATGCAAACAGGGTAGATCCAGGCCAGCCGCCAAGTCACTTGACGACTGGCCTGTGATCTAACCTGTTTGCTACTCTTAGTATCTTTTCTAATCGAAATTAAGCAGACGTTTAAGGTCTTGGAAAGCAGACGAAAAAAAATGTTTTAGAAGATTATCCAGCATTCCATGGGTTAAGTAGAGTGTACGAATCCAACGATGTTTTCATTATTGCCTAGACGATATTGGGATGGCATATCCGCATAGACCCGTTTGTGTCAGGTAAGATAAAGGCAAAAGGAATTATAGTAACAGAACAGAACATACTTTTATTCAGACTTACACAAGGTACATAACCTACAGTTTATATAAAGAGCAAATTGATACCAATGTGATAAACATATTACTTATTGTTACAAAAAAGTGATAAAGAAAGAACAACATATTTATTTAGTTATCTTTAGAGGTAAACAAATACATTTTAATCAGTCGATATTCAATATTCACCTGTCAGTACTAATTACCCAGCGGTTTTCGGCGGATCGAAGTAGAAGGAAGAAGCTTTCTTTTTTGCAAGAGATTCTTTGATAAAACAAACAAAACTTCATCAGCTCTTCTCTCTGAAAAGTCTGTAAATGAACAATAAATTTATAAAATGTAGTACTTTCTCTAACATATTTTTATCTGATGTTAGTGTAACATCGGCAAATACATATGAAGTTATATTCTTCTTTGGTGACAGTCAAATTACAGAAAAAGCGGGTTCTTTCCTTAGTATCCGGTTTTTAGAATATCTTCCTGTTTGTATGCTCAAAGGAGTACATTTTAAACTAATTCTACAAAAATAAACTCGAGAGCTTTAATGTCAATCTCTACCAGAGTAAATTTGTATATAACGAAGCCTTATGATCTCCAAAACAACAAGATCGACGCGAGTATCAAATCTTATTTACTAATTGTAAATGTCTTTTGCCAATTGTTTTAATTTTTATATATATGAATCATATAACATGGAGGAGTGTCCTTTTAGTGTAGGCTAGAATCATGACACAGTTTCGGAAGGTATCTAATGTAAGTCAACGATCTATTTTTGTTCACATCCTCGTCTCCGTTAAAACAGTTATATCCTGAAACATAAAAATTGTTTCCAATTTTTCTAACTAGAAAAAGTGGAAACAATTTCATGTTCCAGAATATAACTCAATAGTATGAGTAAAAATGTCATTTGTCGCTAGATTAAGCAACATTTGTCCGAAGATACTGATTTCCCATCGTATACTCTACTTCATTAAAAGACTTCATGCGACTTTTGTCTGAAAAGAATATCGTCCCCCAATATTAAACTCTACAACGGTGTGAACACGTGCATCGCATCCAAACCGCACATAACTAGCAAAGTATTTCTTTGTTTCCATGTTCCTGATCCTGCATCAAATTTTCTCATTTCTTCACGGTCCCGTGAAATAAACACGGTCACATCCGGTGTGCGCGGGCAGGCCTCGGTCGGCTGTTGAGTGCGACGAGTGACAAGGGGAAGTGTCTTTTTCTAGTGTCACACGGTCACGTGGTCTCGGTGTCACGGCGGCTGCACCTGGAGACGAAGTGTCCGCGCGGAAAAATGCGAACTTTTTAAGGGGTTCCGTGATTTGAATTGACTTTCAAAAAAATATTATGTCTTTTAATGATATTTATAGACCGCGTTTTCGTGCTTTATGTCCGCAAACCCCACTGTTTAAGGATAATCGCCTTTTGAAGACGGATTGTTCAGACTACAATAAAGGAGGACGTGGCGTCTGCTCGAGTTCCCAGTTGAATCATATATGGGAAACGGTTATCTTTTACGTTCAGTGCATTCAACCCATAAAACCATCCTGTCCTCATTCTTGGCATACACCGCTGGGAAGTAATTTTTGTCACAAAATCGCTTCCATGATATCACAAAGGAAAGATATTCAATGAACATGTTTCTTGTTGAGAGCGCCTGTGAATTCAGTGGCTAAGTAAGATTTGTGAATTCTATTTCAAAAGAAAAGGGCGTTGTTATACATTGTACATAATGAGAAATGCTATGTGAAAGAAATTGAAGTAACAACAGCAACATTAACAACAATGGCAACGAACAGCCCCACCCCCAGCATCGCTTTCTTGTCAGCCAAGTTAGTACAAACTTATGTATTGGGTACGATGCTTTTAAGCTTTCTATAGTTTCTGTTGTCTCGATTCTGGAAGTAAGCATAACCACCATACAATGCAAACCAAAGACGGTCAATTGAATTTGTAACATGTTTTATAAACAATAAGGGATATTTCTAAGATAGCATGATAGCTAGTGCCAAATATATAAGCGAATCTTTTTCTCTTTATTTTCGCAACAACGCTTTTTTAGAGTCGCATGCATCAATAATGTAAAATATGATAAACAATGATATATATTTACTCAGCGGCGCTGTTAATAATTGATATGTTTATCAACTAGGAACATCATTTAATGCTTAAAGTGATGAAAAATCAAGTCAGAGTTTGCTTACTTAATTCCTAGCAACAAGTAATTGTGTCTAGTAAGTTAGTCAGGTAGTTGATTGAAATAATAAGGATATAACTGCAGTACGCATATTGTCAGATTATTTTAACATATCAACAGTTTTTGATTATTTTATCTTACCTGCACTTATGTCAAATAGTGAATTATAAAAACAAGCAAGCTTAAACTTCGCTTGACTATCCAATGGTTTCAAACCAATAAGTCCCTGATGCTAAAGTCATATGCGCATGAAGTTAGCCCTAACAAGACCACCGCGTTACCATTGCACTGACAAAGTAGCTTTTTGCATGGCACCATTATCGCTTCCACACGAATAGATTTCCGTCGAATTTATTGATGTCCTCTTCTGACAATAAAAATAATCCGCGATATTCCTCCATAAAACGTGGTCCCTAATGGTTTCTCCGTCAAGTCTAAAGAGAATACTGCGGGTGTTGTCACCGGAGGTTGATCCGACTTGACTACTGCAACCTCAACGCGATGTCTTTCTTTTATAGGAATCAATGTGCTTTCATTTAGTAGCATATACTTGATACATAGGTGAAATGTGTATCATGGTCAGCATGTGGAAATGTGCACCTGCTGATCTTGGGTAACTCTTTACGCAGAAAGATTTCTTGAAAAAAAGGCCACATTTCTCAAGGCTTGTCTCGAATAATAAGGGGGGGGGGGTGTTGAGGAATAAATAAGGATAGATTGACTTTTAACTCTCGATTGAGGTGAATGATGGAGTGTCGATTCTATGAGGCGAATTGACGCCGGCTACATTGTAATGGCGACAATTTCAGAACACTTAATATTCCCACCCTTCAGCCTTTCTCTTTAAAATGTGCCGGAAAATTAACTTCTCACCAAAATTCAAAGTTTGGTTGTCCAAAGGTCGACGAACAAAGGAACATCGTGTTTGATGGTTTGTTGCTCTTTTTGTATTTTAACGCCATTATAAACAAACGTTCAGTTTTATTAGCAACAGATTGTGCGTCCCTGGTTTCTGGCAAAACGGTACTTTCTTATTTTAGCTGCAACCTACTTCAAAGAGGTAATACAATTATTATGACAAGGAAACCATCCTATTAACAATGTATCTTTGGTCTTCCATCGGGTAGGATCAATCCGAAACGTGTTAATTGGATGACGACAAAGTGCTCTCCATAGTAGGGTCTTTTTTTTCAAAAGAGCTTATAAAAATTCAAAGACCAAAAGAGCACGTGTATTGACGGTTTGAAGTAAAGACCCTATCCGAAAGATCCATACGTAGATAGTTCATTCTGTAACACACAGTTACAAAAAAGAGCATCTGGGTTAGGTAAAGGTCATGTATTGTAGATGGTCACAGTGTCTTTCGGTGCACCAGACATTTACTAACAACAATCTGACCGATATAAACAAACGACAATTTGACGCAAATGTTATATGATGGTGCTACAAAAGTTGCAATTTCCCTTTTATCGTCGAATGAGAGTCATTTGTTTTTCTTTTTTTTTAGAAATACATCATTGAATAATCAGGAAATACTTTCAAATGTAAAAGTATTGGTTCCCTATCATAAAAGCCACTTTGAAAGCCTTCTTCTGAGACATTGTATAGACGACATAAGGCAATCCATTGAGATTATAGACTGTGTGAATATCACAAATAGTTTAAGATTCACTAAAAAATAATATATACCATAATTTTGCTCTATTTGTCTTTAATTGACACTAGCTTCATAAATTGACCAATCACAAGTATGCCTTCCTCATAGAGTCCATATTTTGAGGGTTTAATGCAATACTATAGTAAGTGCTTCATGTTTATGAAGCACTTACTATAGTCTTGTATTGAACCCTTAATTTGTTTTATGATGCTCGAATGTTTAAAGCCTTATACTAGGTATACTCACTTTACATAAACAACAGCAAGCTGATGCGTTATTGCAAAATGTTTACAATGATGGTTTATCAAACATGTCATGATTGCTTCATTCCGAGGAATTCATTTGTCCTATAAGACGTTTTTATTTTGATTTGTTACGAATGTAAACTAACCAATTAACAAACATTTCAATGTAATGTTATGAACATATTTGCGCACATAGATGTAGGTTTGCCTGGGATAATGTAATTGTGTATCAAGTATACAATAACTCGATCCAAATAAAAACCTTTACTATGGGATCTGCGCTTTTGTTTATAGCATAGGTTGTCTTGATGCACAGCTCTTGTGTACCTTGGAAGTGCCAAAACCACCAGGAGTTTTAATCACATCATTAACGAATCAAAACGAGAGTGAGGTGTCGTAAGACATACTCTATAATGTTTGGTTTCTACTTCTTTGGTTCTTTAGAAAAACACCGCGACAATTCGGTTCAGGATTAGCATTTGGAGGTTTGATCATTGTGAATGTCATAACCTTCTATCATGGAGTCAGTTGTATATCATATCCTCATTCTAATTCGGATTAAAAGCTCGTATAATTATAAGAAACCCTTTAGTCTGCTTAAAACAGCACATTGTCCCATCAGTTGATGATACACTGTAATTCCTTCGTAGAACACTCCAGAACGACTGAAGTCTCGAATCTATGAACAACCATTGTGCATTTCTGTCAAGCCATTCAATTCCCATCTTTGAAAATCGAAAGAGTTAACAAATTATACGAAATAATTCTGATTAAATATGAAGATAGTCGCCCTATAGATAAGGATATATATAATTCTATGTCTAAGCAAAGATATAACGTACCTACCAGTGTGTACCTTGAATTATGTACAATGTAAGTTGAACTGTGGGCTTGTTTAACCTAAAGAGCATGGAAAGTGACAGAAAATTGCATTTACATGTGTCTAAGCGTCTTAGTCCGTTTGAGGATTTTTTTACTTGACTTCCTGTGCAAGCCTGTCGTTGAGCTTATATCACCAGTACTTAGGAACCAACGTTGATATAGATTGGAACTACATGTATTTATATCTGTCTAAAACATTTAATATGATCTATCCTTCACTGCTATTCTTTCACAGCAGATGGAATGTATTTATAACCTTATAATTGACCAACTGCAATACGATAAAACACCGGTCTTAACCATGCAACTTGAATAGACCAGTTAATCCAAACGAATTCAATATTTCTTTGTCTCGAATCAAATGTTCGAAAACAAAATTATCAATCATTACCTCCCTTTCGTATGTAAGTACGCAGGCAGTGTCGATTGTCTCCCTTCTTGATATATCAATTACCTCCCTTTGGCGCATTCCGGCCGTCCGGAGATTGGTTGGTATGTAGATGATAGTGTTGACGCTACCCGAATGAGGGGGGATAAACACGGCTTAACTTGCCCGATACGCAGACGTATCCTCCCGCCCCAATCTTTCCGGTTTGTCAGCTCACAAGGGAATTTTCGACAGGATAAAACTGAAACAGCAGACGACTGTTATGAAACACAAAAACACAATTTTCTCTACGATCTTTGGTAGAAACCATTGTCACCAAAAGGAGAAATGGCTTGTCCCAAGCCATTGCTCCTTTTTGTCACTATGTTTTCCCAAAGAGTTCTCAAGCAGATGTCGCAAATTGAGTTGTCATGATGGAGTAAAGGGTTAAGTACTGTCGTCTGCTCGAAATTTGTTACGTCGTCTGTCGAAGCAGGACCGCCTCCATCCAACAGATTTGCGAACTCGGCGTGAACTTTAACCCAACTCTTTCCGTTGTAACCCATTACCAAACGATAACGACATTTAACCACTTTGTTGCAGACGACTCTTGAAAATACTTAGGGAAAAGGAGGAATTGCTCGTGACGAACAATTTCTCATTTTCCAACAAATTTTTCTACTCTATCAGATTACTCTCCAATTTTTATCACATTGTTAAATGTCGTCTGCAAACTCTTTCAACTTGGGACAGTTGAAAAATTGGCGTTTGGTAAAGGGTTAAACGTTATCGTTGTTTCGAGCTTTTGATAAATGAGTGAAGACTGAGTTTCTCATTGGATGCTTTGTTTGTTGATTAACCGGTGTTTACATGAGTGACTTTTAATAATGTGATGTAAATTTCCCCGCTGCCAGTGTACCTATCTTACCTTTATTCTATTTATTTTGTAAAATAGCAATTTATTGATTTCTTATAAAGCCTAATCATTTTGAAAAATGGTGATTGCGTTTGAGCAATGCTCTTTTCCGAAGAGTTCGATTGAGGATGTACTGTGTCCATATCTCTATATCTTGGTCCCTCATTAAATGCACTTTTTCCAAACAATCAAAAGTTCTCTCTGTATCCATCGCGTAAATACTTTCTTCTCGATAGTAATCTTACAAAGAAACGAATGCCGATTTCCAATTGCAAACGTATACCATCACAGAGAAGACTAAGTCAAATACTCGTATATGTCAAACTAGATGTATTGTGTAATGATTAACGCACAAAGATGAGATGATATCCTAATTGAGTAACTTTAACGAAATCTCTAACAAAAATTCAGTGATTTCATTATCTTTCTCATAAATAATTTGGGTATTTTTAATCCATTTATTGTAGTCCGTGATTGGGTCTTACTTGCTAACTTGTACCAACAACGAATTGTCATATACAGAAATTGAGTTATACATGAATTTGAATTTGAAAGTAACATCATGCGACAGTTGATGTCTTTTTTTTTTATCCTTATGACAAGACATTGGAATTGGCAAGCCAAGATAGATGCCATTGGTATGCTTTTCTCCAAAAGGTTTCATCTTCACAGCGTTTAATGTTCATACAGATTCTATAAGGTAAGTGAAAGCAACACAGCAGAAATGGAAATACCAACAAAATAATAACAACAGTTTGATAGGTCACAGCTGAGATGAAAATATGAGAAACATAGTAACAGAAAAGAGATTTCTCCTAATGACCAATTTCGTATACAGTGAACCCTCGTTTATCCGGACACCGATTATCCGGATGTCTCGCAATCCGAACAAAATTGTAAGGGAACGGAATTATTGGACCAGTTTATTGCAGACGACTTTTGAAAACATTGTGGGTAAAGGAGAAATTGCTCGTGACGAGCAATTTCTCCTTTACCCACAATGTTTTCTGCCATATCAGAAGATTATCTTTGAATTTCATCACGTTTTGATATGTCTTCTGCAAACTCTTTCAATTTGGGACGGACGACAATTCGAACATGCTCTGCTTCATTAGTCCGGATTATTCGGTAAACCGGACATTTTGTTGGGAACGGACGTGTTCGGATAAACGAGGGTTCACTGTATTGTTACAATGCCTCCAAAACTTTGATATAACTGGAATAAAGTTTCTCTTGATTTATACATACCCTACCAACCCTTTCCAACACATTTTCGACTGTCCCAAATTGAAAGAGTTTGCAGACGACATTTCAAAATGTGATGAAATTGAAAAACATTCTTTCGTTATAGCAGAAAACCTTGTGGAAAAAGGAGAAATTGCTCTCAGCGAGCAATTTTTCCTTTTCCCACAATGTTTTCCAGGGTCGTCTGCAAATAAAGTGGTTAAATGTCGTCATTGTTTGATAATGGGTTAAGACAAGAACAGCGCACATGTACCACGATGAAGACAACAGCATCACAAGTCCTCGTTACAACGAGAGGGTATCTCTTGTATTCGATATCGTACATAGTCTTATCATTACGAATTGACACAAAATATCTTTATATACTATCATATGGATGAATTCGCAGGTAGTTGCAAGAAGAAAGGTTTTGAAAATTGCACGATGCGTTCGATTTCTTCTGTTCTCTTAACATTTTTAAGATTTCTTCGAAAATGGTAACTTGGGAAAACTAGTATCAATAGGAGAAAAATGTATTGCAAGTGTGTATATTGTATCGAAAGCCAGATATTAGAAGGCTGAACTGGGACGTGTGTATGAGAATTGTATCTCAAACAATTACATCCAACCTATCCAACATGAGATATAGGGGTCATGAATCATGCTAGACATGCACAGGTCAGGGCCTAATGAACATGTAAACACGGTGCATTTCGGGAGATATTAATACCATCATAAATGCACGAAAATGAATGACACTTCACCCGTCAACGCTGGGAGAATGCCTTGATAAATGACAGACACATGTCCTTGTAGCTCTCCCTCTTTCTCTCCCTCCCAGGCCAATATTCTGTCCGACGTTTAATGAAGTCGATACGTCATGATTTATTAGTCCCTCCCCACGGATCAATCTGATTCATTTGGAAAAGCAGTCATAATGTTGGATATAACATTGACCTGTACAGTGTGGAAATTCGCTTGGTTTGAAACCCCCCTCCGAAATACGACTAAAATGATGTTGAAAAAGACTTAGAAACATATCTAGCCCACCGACCAAGTTGATAAAGCTTTTACCCCAAAAAATCTTTTAGAAGAGTGGAGGAAGACGTTCACCATTACAAAACAAATTTTTTAACAATCTTTCTTCGCTGCAGTTCCACCATTTCTCTCTTCATTGCAATCATTCTTAGGGTTGTCAATCGTGAATAGTATAATTCATTGGAAGCCTCCTCCCATCTCACCGTTTTTTAGGGGAGTTTATAAACGAGCAATGAAGTCTGACATTTTTGTGGGGTAAAAAACGATTGCCGGCACCGTTTTGATGAGACGCGATCGCAATATTTTCGTATGAATCCGGCACTTGGCACCATATTCCAGCACGGACGAACAGTGCCTTGGGAAATCAAACCGGCATCGCAGTATATTTGTTCTTTATTAAACCCTGGCCGGGTGCGCCCCGCTTCAGCGCTTTTTTGTCTTCGTATTCAAATCAGACATGATAAAACCTCATCGAAATCCTTCCCATTCCCTTTACATTCCCAAATTAATTGTACTTTCGTAGACCCTATAGAAAACGCGGAAAAGAAGGAAACATTGTGAGAAAGGTGGGGCTATATATATACAAGCACTAGTTTATGTGATCTGGATTTTGTTTTGTTATTGTTTAAATGATCCCTTCTAAAAGACTTAATTAGTAGAAAAATAAAAGTTAATGACACTCTCGTTAACGCGGTAATAAAGAGCCCTTCTCCTGGGAGGGAGCTAATGGGCTGTCGTTTAATTTGTATTGTGAACATATACTAAGCTATTTATGGTAATCCGCTGTCTAATCGAGCCCATCACGGCGTTCCCGCGCAATCCGGGCTCTTCTGATTGATGACAGGGCCCTGAAGGGACTTCCCGCCTTTTTCTCGGAAAGTAGTTCCGTCTTTGGCGTAGTAATTAGTGCCCGTCGATGGGGTTGGCTCATCAGGCAGCCTTAGCGGTTTCGTACTTTAAATTTTGTCGAACGTGGAAGGTTTTACAAAGGATGCACAGACGAATGGCCAAGTGGGGATTTCGCTCTCGTCAAATTGCAGGCTGATAAAATTTAAACTTGAAGGGGGGATCTAAGTATTGGTTGATAAACTCATCGATTAATTGATTCATTTATTGATTTTGACATGTTGATTGCTTCAAATTTATATATGATTGTATGGATAATTGATTGTTTTGTATGAATTTTACACGGAAGGCCTACAGAAGAGCATACTACTTGACCTGATTTGGATGAACTTGATATTCCATCAGCCAACGAGCCTCGATCCTTACAGAGAAATAAGAAACTTGTTTTATGCAGGCACTTTCTCATTTTCCAATGGTAAATTGTTCAACGATTGTTCGGCATAAAAACTCAATAATGACAAAATATATGGAATGAAAGAAACGGATTTGTGGTATTTATCTTAAAATCACCGATAAATCATTCGACGGTTTGCATTTGAATATGTTAAAAAAAATATCTCTTGGAATTTAAATGCATCCCAAACAAAATGATTTATTTAATACTGTCATTCTTACTACGAGACAAACTGCGAAACGACGAACACAAAACATCCCTATATAAACAACAAAGAAAAGGGAAGAGGTAAATAATTAAAATGAACATATAACGAAAGAAAATTTAAATTGGGAAACGTCAAAACGATTAATTAAACCATCCCGATTATGACCGCCTGACAGCGCGTCTATTAATCCTTTCCCAAACAATAACGACATTTGACCAGTTTGTTGCATACGACTTTAGAAAACATTGTGGGAAACGGAGAAATTGCTCGTAACGAGCAATTTATCCTTTTCCCACAATGTCTTATGCCCTATCAGAAGATTATTTTTCAATTTCACCACATTTTGAAATGTCGTCCGCAAACTCTTTCAATTCGGGACAGTCGGAAATTTGTTGTTTGGGAAAGGGTTAAGCCAACAAATCGACGAAAAGATGGTGTCCGCCAACATTGTCTACATTACGTCACCAATCGGGACGAAATCTCGGCGAAATCTCGGCGACACGAGACTCTGTATGAATAGGGGACGAATTTAGCAGATTACAGCTGATAACGCAGTAAGTAATTGAAACAAACGGCGTTTTGTGTCCCTCCTATGTCAGAAAGTCAGTTCCTCGGATAACAGTGGTGGCATTCCGGAAACGAACCGATAATCCGTCACCGGTACCGAATCCGAAAATTAATCGTGATTTCGTGTAAAATAAATCACATCACGCTGACACAGTAAGTTATTACCTAAGAAGACATCGTTTGAAAGATTCGTTCAGAAGGAGCGAGCACAAAAATTCATTGAGCATTGACTTTAAAAACATTGGCTTAACAAAAACTTTTGGAACGGGCCAACCGCTTATGTTGTAAAACATGTTGCCCAATCCTTTTGTATTCTAATATTTTAATAATTCTTAGTGTTCTGTATGTGTTATATCTATGCTTGTTTTGTCTAGTTAACTGTTGTGCAGAAATCGTGTAAATGTAACTTGTAATAAAGATATGATTTGAATAAAAATAAAAAATGTCCAAAGCCGATGGTACGAGTCCGACTTGGTATACAGAGTCTTGAGTTTGGGACCTTAAACTCGGTATTTAAATCCTCAGCTGTTTATCTAATTATTTGCGTCATGTTTACTTTTACCCTTATCATTGTTTTGTCGTTTGGAAAAAAGTAAGTAAGATCTTTTCTTCCGATAAGCACAAGTCATAAGCATGGATTAAGGACATTACAAGTAAACTTCACTGACCGACGTGATAGAATTTAGTTAAACCGAGATGACCCCACCAACTGGTTGGTGCTAAATAAAGAAACGCAAAAACACTAGTAAGAATAAAGGAAGGCAAACGAAAAAGGAGGCTTGTCGTTAAAAAGGCAGTTCTTCAATTAGTTTGAATTAGTATTATACAAAATGAGACATCCAACTTAAACTTTATTTTCACACGTTAAGTTCGAAATTAAAGGCTGTTTGTGACTATGATGATACAGCAGCTTGACGTGTTGGAAGACAATGCAATCTCAGTCTCTCGGGACCTCCAATCTACCGATGTCGACAGTGATCCGTCTGATTTTGTTATAATGTATTTATTGCGACTGTTTCTAGTGTTGATATCACCAAATCCGCCAACCGAACATTTCCAAACCCGGAACCGGAAGATTAGTCCATTTCCGGAAGTTGCAGCGGTGTACCGTAATAAACGTATCGGGTGGAATGCCTACTGCAAATATGTCGCAATGCCCCTCGGATTAATTAACTCTCTCCCTCGTTTGTTTTGATACTGATATTAGGAGCATATCTACGTCGCTTCGCACTCATGGAACGTAATGTATAGGGGTCGCTGCTACCTGTACACTGACTCTTACCATGGATTATCCTTTTTTACGCTTGACAGGGAACATAATAGTCTCAAGTAAATCGTCTCTTCAACTTGCTTATTGATTACTGACACAACAATTTTATTAAGCTTTTTTCCAACAGATACTTTTGTTATGTTGAAAAAAAAAATCAATGGAATAAAACTTCTTCTGTGAATAGATGTTTGGAAAAAGCAGGCTGCACAGATTGACTGGTTGTGGAAAGCGAAAACACATAAATAAATTACTCAAAATGAATTACACTTACAACTCAATTAAGTGAGTGAGTCATACCAGGGGTTTACAATATTTATTATCACTTTGCTTTCTCGAATAATAGGCTATGATAAAGATAGGAATCCGAATTAATAATTGCAATTTTTTTTTCTTTGCGTCTTTTTTTTAAAAATGTTTTCTCGATCATGCAGTGCTTGATCAGGAAAAAATCATTTAGCCCATTATCAAACAATAATGACATTCGACCAGTTTGTTGCAGACGACTCTGGAAAAAATTGTCGGAGAGGACAAATTGTTCTTAATGAGCAATATTTCCTTTTCCAATAATGTATTCTGCCCTATCAGAAGGTTATTTTTCAATTTCATCACATTTCGTTATGTCGTCTGCAAACTCTTTCAATTTGGGACAGACGAAGATTTAGCGTTGTTTGGTTAAGGGTAAAAGAAGACCATTGGGCGATCCCAAGTGACACAGCACTACCACATTCATCGGCTAAAACGACCAAACATCGGTGTTGTTGTAGGAAACCTAATGATATCACAAGGCTATTCACTAATATGCGACCCCTTGACCTAAACCGGTAGATCTATTTCCCTATTTGACCTCGAGCTGAATCGCAGTCATAGCCAACAGTTCTATGGTAGCAGCTCACTGCTTTATTCCTTTGTGGTTTTCGATGTGACCCATCGTGACCTCGAACGTGTAACCTTAAGACACAGTGCTTCTCCGGACCTCTGAGAGTCTTCTGGTTCCGTCAATCTTTCCTTTGGTCACATTTCACAATATTTCAAGACACGTTATCCAAGTTCATTGTACAGACGATGATAGAAAGAAAAAAGACGGCTAAATTTCTTAGTATATGTACAATACGAATGTCAGGGTGTACATCCATGATTCTGGTATGTTTCCTTCCCAGTAAAGCACGCCTCTCTTTCCAAACCGCAGAGCGGGCTTTTCCAAACGAACACTGTTGTTAGATTACCAGTACTACGTATCAAACTGACTGACCCTGGCATAAAATATAAACCCATCACATCATTGCACAATTGGTGCACCAAAACATAAAATGATTTCCATTTCATAACGAGTTGACCAAGTGTTTGAAGTTGTTGATTTCACAGTGCCCGACTTCGCTTGGGTTCAAATCTCGATAGTAGTATATCTCTACTTTAATGAGAGTTAGTCGTCTGGACGGCTTGAGCAGCAGTTGTGCTCAATTAAGTTTGGGTTCTCCTACAATCAATTTAGAGACTAACACTGCAATATAAGTGACATATCTCTGATATGATGTTAATGCACCAACCAAAGAAACATAATGCATTGCCAAGTCGTTTGCAGCAAAGTCGAGATCTATCGAAAAGTGTAATAAGAATAAATTGATACACAAACAGTATTCGGCATTTTAGTAATACACTGGCAAAACAACGTCTTGCTAAAGGACACAAACGCATACAACTAATATAAGCCAAAATGGTTCGTCTTAAGCAATTCCCCATCCTATCTAAGACAGTCCTAGATGCATCAAAGTGAGGTATATGGTAGTATATTGTATATATACCGTATACTCATGAAGTGAAGTACACTGATATTAGGTGGCCCAATTATTTATTTCCTTGTATTAATTCTTAGTTTAAACTTATTTATTTTTTATCGATTGTGACGGAAGTTTGAAGCTTGTCAAATTTACTCTCGATGACTGCTTCGTGGATAATATACCAGTACCTGATCTGACTTGAAGGCAGCTCACTGCTTTATTCCTTTGTGGTTTTCGATGTGACCCATCGTGACCTCGAACGTGTAACCTTAAGACACAGTGCTTCTCCGGACCTCTGAGAGTCTTCTGGTTCCGTCAATCTTTCCTTTGGTCACATTTCACAATATTTCAAGACACGTTATCCAAGTTCATTGTACAGACGATGATAGAAAGAAAAAAGACGGCTTAATTTCTTAGTATATGTACCATACGAATGTCAGGGTGTACATCCATGATTCTGGTATGTTTCCTTCCCAGTAAAGCACGCCTCTCTTTCCAAACCGCAGAGCGGGCTTTTCCAAACGAACACTGTTGTTAGATTACCAGTACTACGTATCAAACTGACTGACCCTGGCATAAAATATAAACCCATCACATCATTGCACAATTGGTGCACCAAAACATAAAATGATTTCCATTTCATAACGAGTTGACCAAGTGTTTGAAGTTGTTGATTTCACAGTGCCCGACTTCGCTTGAGTTCAAATCTCGATAGTAGTATATCTCTACTTTAATGAGAGTTAGTCGTCTGGACGGCTTGAGCAGCAGTTGTGCTCAGTTAAGTTTGGGTTCTCCTACGATCAATTTAGAGACTAACATTGCAATATAAGTGACATATCTCTGATATGATGTGAATGCACCAACCAAAGAAACATAATGCATTGCCAAGTCGTTTGCAGCATAGTCGAGATCTATCGTAGAGCGTGTTAAATATTAATCGATAAAACACCAAAAGGTGTGATACACAAACAGTATTCGGCATTCTAGTAATACAATGGCAAAACAACGTCTTGCTAAAGGACACAAACGCATACAACTAATATAAGCCAAAATGGTTCGTCTTAAGCAATTCCCCATCCTATCTAAGACTGTCCTAGATGCATCAAAGTGAGGTATATGGTAGTATATTGTATATATACCGTATACTCCTGAAGTGAAGTACACTGATATTAGGTGGCCCATTTATTTATTTCCTTGTATCAATTCTTTATTCCTTAGTTTAAACTTTTTTATTTTTCATCGATTGTGACGGAAGTTTGAAGCTTGTCAAATTTACTCTCGATGACTGCTTCGTGGATAATATATCCGTACCCGATCCGATTTGAAGGCTAGTCCCTGCTTTTTACCTCGCAAAAAGGGAATCGATCCCTGAGCCCTCGGTACAATAGACCGATGCTCTACCTCTGCACCAGTGTCGCCCAAGTTCCATGTTCCTTCGATTGATACGCTCCATACTAAAGGAACACACGAAGACACACCCATGCGGTCAAACGATTACGTTATCCCTGTATCGGATTATTAATTCTTCCCTCGTCACGTGACCATCCACTTTGATTAATTGCGCGTCTCCGAACGATAACGATATTTGGTCCAATACAATTCCAATATGATACACTGTCGGCAAGACTCGGCTGTTTCCGACAATTTCCGCTGTCCTGGGTTGTTATTTGACATTTGTGATCTATAAATGGTCTTTACACACGAAGGCATCATCAAACACCAAATGAATAAGGAACAATTAAGACAACACTGAGAGAAAACGCTAACTTCTACCAATGAGCGACTCAAATTTGTGTCGTTTTAGTTTATATTTCAAATGTCATAGAAAACAAATATGTTACTTTTTTCGTTAGCTGATTGCTTAAACTTGGATAAGTGACAAATTTAAATGTTCCCATATCAAAACCGTAGACAAAAGATGCCGCAGCAACATACAAAGAATACCTCAACTCAACTCGATGAACAATATTAAAACTATTGTCTTTGGCATCTCCTGATAACGCACATTAAGTATCGTTGAGTATCATCTTTCGATTTTACATAACTAAATTCTGGCATGTTGTTCCGGTTAAAGTCGTTTTTAACAATTATTTCTTACTCCAATATCTTTTGGGTTAATTGTTTGAATTCTGCCTAGATACTAATTTTGATTTGGAAATTGCTTTTTGTCACTTCCAATGTAACTGACATTATATAGAATATCCAGAAGTGATGTCATTACTTCTTATTATCAAATACAACTGTACTTTATTTCTATTTCAACAACACATTTGATACAATGCGAAAATGTCCGGCTATATTCTATCCGAAACGTTGTGTGCCACAACTTCAACCCTACATTGAAAACAACTCCGAAATGAACTTATATGTACCGATGCGAAATGTGGCGTACCGGATTCGCCTAAACAGATTACACAGGCCGATCTGGTTCGCCACTTTTCGTATGCTTTTTTCGGGACCATATTACGGAACGAAGCGAGTTTTTATTGATCGGATTGCTATTATTTGCAATAATTCGTATTGACATATAGATCAGTTATCTCCTTGCCGGGCAATTCCGCCTTTACATTTATCCCGCGTTATCATTGCCTACCCCTAAGGTGACAATTGCCTTTGATTTATCCGCCATTGAAACACCCCGTCAATCTGCTTATAATGCGAGAGTATATAAATTGTTTACTCGGCGTCCGCGGTGAAAGTGTAAATTATGATTAAAATTGCCACCTGTTAAATTGTCATTGATTTCCCCTCGTGGTTTATACGTTCGAATTAAACCTGAACTAGGGCGGTGGTCACACACCGGCTTGAGGTTTGGGTGTGATAAGGGCTTAAAGCATTTAATACTTTGTGTAGCAAAACATTTTTTTTTATTGTTCTACATTGTATCAACTTTTTGATGCATTTGTAAATTCGATTTTAAGGTGTTCTAGTGAAATCTGGGGGTTTTCTAAATTAAAGGAAATTAAAGGAGCGTGTTCATCTAAAATTTTGTAAAAGACTTCTTTGTTTCAAGATATCTTCATGTACTTTTTGGTGTCTTTGTGTGATAATGGGGCGTTGTTGGTTTCGGTAGTATTAGTATGTTGTTAATTGTAATGAAATGAAACTTTGTAAGTTTACGTATAAATAAAGTGTTCGTATCCGTTGATTTCGGTTCTTGTATCTCAATATGTGGACGTTTTACAGGCTAACTATTGTTGACTAGAGTGTAACACCGTCGTATCACCGTCTGGAATTAATATTTCAGCAAAGACTATTTTTCCAATTGAAGGCAACTAATATTAGAGTAATGATAAAAATAAATAAAAACTATTTCCCATCATTTATCAAGTTGAAAAGGTTTTTTTCATGTGACATTTTTCATTTAGAGCAAAATCTGTCGGTGGTAATCTGTCTTACATTATACAAGTCTTGCCGTTATATCGATAACATATAGGTAACGTATAGGTCTTCAAGGCCGGATGTGATTTATGTATTTATGCAAAAAGTAATGTATTTAAGATGTGTCATATTGCAATATTGTACTTTCAAATAAGATACTACCCATAATATCAGCTCTTAGCTACGCAACTATTCTCCTTTAGTTGTAAAGTAAAACTGTACCATGGTGCTTTCAAGTTTAACCAATTATAGATTCCGATAAACTTGTATGGTTTAATCCCAGTTTGACAGAGTTTGCAAACGACATTTCAAAATGTGATGAAAATGAAAAACCATCTTCCGATAGGACAGAAAACATTGTGGGAAAAGGAGAAATTGCAAGTTCTTCCTTTTCCCACACTGTTTTCAAGAGTCGTCTAAATAAAAACCTGGTCAGATGTCGTTATTGTTTGGTATTTGGTTTAAAGTTGAGAAACAGAACCGGTGTGGTACCACCACAGATCTCGGGCTTATTATCTAATCTGGCTTTCGAGTACGATGCAGATATATTTCAGTTTGAACACGTGTTAAGATTTATTCGATCGTGCCGAACAAATAGAAAAACGACTCGCTATCAAATAAAGTCTTGTAGCCCAAAGATAGCGGAGCCTTCAATATTTGCTGAGAGATCAACTCCATTAATATAATATGTCCATGTCGGGTAACTTTCATCACGCTAATACCGTCAACTCTGACCCTACACGATCGATCGTATACGGGACGAGGCACTGTGCACTCCTCATGCACGAAATCAAAGTATGAGGGTGCTATCTTTTTTCGAGGGCCAAAGTTCTCGAAAATCTAGCTGATTCGTTTGTTTCATATGGTTTTTGAATTTGGTAAACGTCGTTTCAGCTACATTTATATTGAGATGCCTAGCTCAGATACATTTACATTGAGATATCTGTTTCAGTTACCTTTATACGAGATAACTGGCTGAAATACCTTTATATTGAGATAATTGGCTAAAATACATTCACATTGAAATATCTGTTTCAGTTACATTTATACTGAGATAACTGGCTGAGATACCTTTGTATTGAGATAACTGGCTAAGATACATTTACAATTGAAATATCTGTTTCAGTTACATTTATACTGATATAACTGGCTGAGATACCTTTGTATTGAGATAACTGGCTAAGATACATTTACATTGAAATATCTGTTTCAGTTACATTTATACTGAGATAACTGGCTGAGATACCTTTGTATTGAGATAACTGGCTGAGATACATTTACATTGAAATATCTGTTTCAGTTACATTTAGACTGAGATAACTGGCTGAGATACCTTTGTATTGAGATAACTGGCTAAGATACATTTACAATTGAAATATCTGTTTCAGTTACATTTATACTGATATAACTGGCTGAGAAACCTTTGTATTGAGATAACTGGCTAAGATACATTTACATTGAAATATCTGTTTCAGTTACATTTATACTGAGATAACTGGCTGAGATACCTTTGTATTGAGATAACTGGCTGAGATACATTTACATTGAAATATCTGTTTCAGTTACATTTATACTGAGATAACTGGCTGAGAAACCTTTGTATTGAGATAACTGGCTAAGATACATTTACATTGAAATATCTGTTTCAGTTACATTTATACTGAGATAACTGGCTGAGATACCTTTGTATTGAGATAACTGGCTAAGATACATTTACATTGAAATATCTGTTTCAGTTACATGTCCATGGATATTGAGATGCCTGGCTCAGATAAATTTATATCGAGATACCTGTTTCAGTTACATGTATATTGAGATGCTTGGCTCAAAACCATTCATATTGAGATACCTATCATAGTTACATGTATATTGAGATAACAGGCTCAGATACATTTATATAAAGGGTTCAATGCAAGACTATATATAGTAAGTGCTTCATAAACATGAAGCACTTACTATAGTATTACACTGAACCCTCGAATGCATCTCAACACTTATGAAAGAGAGCTGGTTTCACCCTGCCAGAAAGGTGCATACATGTGTATTTATGGGGTCACGTGTAACCAAAGAAACGGTCTCAGAGGTTAAACGAAAGCTGTATAAATCGTGACCACGTGAATGGCCGTGTTTGCTCACGTGTCACTTACGACGTTTGTTCGTTTTTACGACAACGTCTCCTTATCGTTATACTGATAGAACTGGACGGTGACCCCAAATGTCGTAAACAATTGGCCAGAATAACCTAAAGATGCTCTAGGACCGATCAATTTGCTTCTTTTGGATATTTTCCATGCTTAAAAAGACGGTCTGTTTTTTCTTCAATATTGGGAAGTTATATTTTTAGATTGTTTTTGAAATTTTGTCCTTCGTCACAAATTTTCATAGCCTGCGTTATCCCAAAATGTTTTTGAAATATATATTGTCACAACGATACGTCTATTAAATATGTTTATAAATTGTGCATAAAGTAGTTTTAATTTCATCTAAATCACGAAACTACTTATTCAGCAGAGTATTGCATCTTGCTATCTCCTATGATGCAAATGAGGTCTTGGTAAGGTAGACAGTGATCTTTGAGCATGCCAAGACAGACTCAAGCTCGACATAAATCGATTTTCACTGAAGCGAATTTTGACCAATTAGAATCAATGCTCCGTTTAAGATGACATTAACATTGACAACTAAAGTGGTCAATTAGAAGTTTATATCCTTATGTTCGTTTACTTACCGATCCTACACAATGGTCTTTCACACCTTTAGCTTGATACCATATCAACCATCGTTGAAAAATACATTTTATGTAGTTTTATCCGTGTCAGACCAATTGGATCATTTCATTTCCATAATACAACTCTTCTGTTTTCTTCAATATGTCCATGTTTTATTGAAACGCGTTCATAGTTCATTTCATGTTCCCGGATACACTTTCGTCGCCGGTCACGAAGTATCATATATCTCAAAAGCATAATGTCAAGTATACTGCAAGGCTCGGCTCCATCGACGAATAAAGGTATTGTTCATCAACATCCACCGTCTGTTGACCTCTATGCATGAATAATTATGACGCTGTATATTCAATATTTGTCGGTCGTCCGAACAGAGTCGATAAACATATACGCATTGTATATCAACAGGTAAGCTTGGTAGCATTTGTCAAAAAATGCATGTGGACGAACTACGTGGTCGAACATTACTGATGGCTCCGAGGATATTTTAGATACTCAGTATAGCGTGTAATACATGCTAATCAGACAGGTCAACAGACGGTGAATGTTGGTGAACAATACTGCAAGTCTATACTGTCCTAAAGAGCATGTCAAGTTGCCTAAAAATAGTGCCTGACATTTGCTAGTCGAAAAACTTACTCTTATTCATATCCAAATAATGAGTGAACGGACTAACCCTTTACCAAGTACCAAATCTTCAACAATCCCAAATTGAAAGATTTTGCAAACGACATATCAAAATGTGATGAAATTCAAAAACAATCTTCTGATAAGGCTGAAAATATTGTGGTAAAAGGAGAAATTGCTCATCATGAGCAATTTCTCCTTTTTCCCCAATGTTTTCCAGAGTCGTCTGCAACACAATTGGTCAAATGTCGTTATTGTTTGGTAATGGGTTAAGAGACAATACCGTCTACCCTTCCATGTCACGTAACGCTAAATGATGGCACCCCATAAGAGATAAGCACCATAAGGAATTTGAGTTAAGGGTTGCACCGCAAATCCTTACCGGAAGCGGAAACCAACCGGCTGTCCGCACAATCAACTTCTGAAAGAGGCAGGGGCTAAAAAACGTTAGTGCGAACACCCGCCCCGTCTCTAGGTAGCTTATCGCGTCAACGCAGGGGACGGCTTGTATAAAACATCGGCCGAGTCCTGGCAAAATCGCGGGTCTTATAGTGAACATGTGAACTACGTTAACGATACGACTGTGAGCTTTGTGCAATTAGGTATTCGGACATGCAAGCATGTATGCATCTTAAAGTTGTAATTATTGCGATATGTTCGCGAAATTGAAATAATGGTCTTTATTTCCTCGTTAGATTAGGAAAATTCAACATTTTGTCTTCATGCTGTTGAGTTATGTAGCAATAAAGTTACCGCCTTTTACTCGGTATGTTTGTTTACTATGATGAACTTACATCCATCTATTTGAAACCTTTTTGTTGTACTTTACAAAATATTCGACTTAACTATGCTTGCAAGACGCAAGTTAATTAAAAAGTAGCCATTCAGATTTGGACTTTTCTACAAAGTGAACTGAATGTTTTAGAGACTTATTCAAGCCCAATTAATGTATTAGCTTGTGATATTGGTAGCAAGGCAATACTGCTCTTTCACCATCAACACACTCAAGGATAGAACACACCCAAACAAACCGGAACGTAATCTTCATTCGAGTGCGCATGCGTACAACTTCTGAAATGCCGCGGCCATGTCCCATTCTCACGAATTAGTTTGGCGTTAGCCGAATTGCGATAAATTTGTCTTTATGTCATATAAATCAGGGAGCCGATATTAAAATATTAGCGCCCAGTCACAGGGATCACGTGCTAGAGGAAATAAAACGGCCTTTTTGGTCCGAATTTGTTTCTATTTGAAGTGTTATTTAGTGAGTGCAACCTTGATGGTTATTGTCTAATATGCAAAAGTGTACACTGTTTTTGAACCCGTGCCCTAAAAAGGTCCTGACTGATTCAAATAGCTAAATGCCGGGAAAATAGGGAAAACATACAATGTATATTTTCTTTGATAAAATCATTTGATGTAGATGGCTCAACGTGAGTTAAAATGGAATCGTTATCGATTTATTTTTAGTTTTGGTTGATAATCTGATTATTTACGTAAAACTGATTCCGAAGTCATCCCATGCATAAATACTGTCATAGCTACCCATGGAGCCTTTGGCTAGGACACAGCTCCTTTCTTGCTCCGGCACACCTGGCAATGATAAAAACGCCACAACGCTTTTAGCAGCGACATACGATGCTTGGGGATCATAATAAATAATAAAAATAATAAAAACCTAATTTAACGAGAAAACCTAATTGTCAATTTAAACTGACAGTCTTCCATAAGATCCTTAAAAACAAACAAGTGAACAACAAGACTAAAATACTTAGTAAAATTAAGGAATTTAGGCCCATATGACATCTCATAGTGAGGTATTAAAATGTTTGTGAACGGTATGAGAAGCAGCACTGATGGAGAATTCATGTTATTGATTCAGAAGGGCAGCATATCGTAAGACGAATATCCACAACAAAGGGTTAGCGAAGAAAAAAAGAAGTATGTAAAGGTAGTTTACCTCTTGTTTAGACCTCTTTATTTGATGCCATATACGTCAAATCCTTTCTGTATTGAGACGTTTTAAAAAAAACAACATTAAACCATTTACCAAATGATAACGGCATTTGACAAATTTGTTACAGACGACTCTGGAAAACATTGTGGGAAAGAGAGAAATTGCTCGTGACGAGCAATTCTTACCTTTCCCACAATATTTTCTGTCCCCAAGATAAGATTATTTTTCAATTCTATCACATTTGAAAATGTCGTCTGCAATTTCTTTCAATTTGGGACAGTCGAAAATTTGTCCTTTTGCAAAGGGTTAATTCTCGTGTGCTAAGTTGCAGCATACGAATATGGCCCATGGATCGTAGAAAACCAAAGCCTATCCATTTATCATGTCCATATCAGTGACTCTATTGTGTTGAATCAAGTCCATTCTTTGATTAACTTTACGTTCGGAGGGGGTGACTTGTAAGCCGTTCCTTCTATGTACACGAGGAATTTAACCCCTACAGTGCTTGAACCGACTATATGCTTATGCAAATCAAGTAAATTGCCGGCTGGCCTGTGATCTAACCTGTTTGGTACTCTGAGTATCTTTCCTTCTCAAAATTAAGGAGATATTCAAGGTTTTGGAAAGCAGACGACACAAAATCTATTTTAGGAAATTATCTAGCATTCTAAGGGTTAACATCTTGCTCAACAAAACTTCGGATTACTGCATTTGCCAAATGATACAGTGCTCTCAATTAATCTTCTCTCTTGCCATGTTATTCCCGATCGTTACCAGTCACACATTTACGTATGAAGTAACTTGTTGGCTAATATTTCGAGAATGTGAGTGGATCAGCTTGGACTCTAAAACGATTTCAGCTGTATCATACAGATAGTTTGTTTATTTCATTGTGATCAGTCATCGTATTAAAGCAATCCGCCATTTAGAAATTATTCTTTCGTCGAAATAATTCGGTCGTTCTCGGGAAACATCGGTCGGGACCGAAGCTTTTCGCATTAAACCGAATAGTTCCGGCCCCGATCGATGTATACCGAGACCGACCGAAGTACTCTGACGAAAGAATGAATTTCTAAATGGCGGATTATGGGTATTTCACCTTGATAATGTATTTATTTATTTTTGGTACATTGCGATTTCAATTTATTATGGATGGAGGAGGACGTAGCCCTTTACCAAACGACAAAGTTTCGACTGTCCCAAATTGAAAGAGTTTGCAGACGACATTTCCAAATGTGATGAATTTGAAATAATCTTCTGACAGGGTAGAGAACATTGTGGGGAAAGGAGAAATTGCTCATTACGAGCAATTTCTCCTTTTCCGACAATGTTTTCAAGAGTCGTCTGCAACAAAGTGGTAAAACGGCGTTATTGTTTGGTATTGGGTTAACAGCTTACAAAGGTCGGTCAACAGCAAATCCTTGGTCAATCAGAAGATGTGTAGAGTGATCATTATGAAACGTTTCGATTTTAACATCAAAAAGTGTCTGTCCTTCCTTCCACGTTAAGGTGAACGTCAGTCAATCAATTACCATCCTTGTTGATATTTAACGTTTCTAAAACAATACAAATACGAGTACATACACATTCATTTATTCATAGAATGTGTGCATTAATAGAAATCTTTAACAAAACAAAAATTTTGTGTAAGTAGAATACACATTGTCCAGTTTCTAAATCGCATGTTTTCTCTTTTAAACATATCTTAAGCTTTGAAGTGAGCATATAATAAAACCTAAACCAAATTCAGAAATACGATTTCCAAAACTATTGCTACAAGCACTTTTTTCATCCATTTTTCAACTGAAACCAAAAATTGAATTAACCCTTTACCAAACACCGAATTTTCGACTGTTTCTCCTTTTCTCCACAATGTTTTCCAGAGTCGTCTCCAACAAACTGGTCAGATTTCGTTATTGTTTGATAATTGGTTATGATATGGAAACTTTGTTTTCTTTCAAACTTTTGACATTGAGTAGATATTGTTGCGAACAAACTAAAAATATTCTCAATTCGGACCCTATTTTCCTTCTGTACCAGTGTTTTCTTACACTTTTCCAAGCAGATACATGTACGTGTAGTGTCCATCAGGTGACATGACAAAAAAGACATCAAATGAACAAGCATCCCGTTCCAAAGCCACACAATTTACATGAAAACACTAGACATTTAGGCAAAATGTCACGTTTCAAATTAATGGTCAATTCATACTGTACAACACGGTCCCTATGTATTACCCTGGTTTTAATCGACTTTTAAACGTTCATTGCGTAAGTTTCGCGCGTAAAATCACGTTTTCCAACAACAAAGTCTTTCGTTAGTCCACTATATTCATACCTTTAATTGTCGTAAGCGTAATCTTTAGATTCCAGACAAACAGATATTTTCGTTAAATACATAAATATTAAATGTAGCCTTCTCTACACCATAGCACTTAGCACATAAAAGTCACTATGCGATTTTTCACAATTGCGCTGCAACATCACGGATCGAATAACTCGTATTTGGAAATTCATCCGCGTTTTAAATAAAAAGTAGTTCTTGCGTCGCAAATAAAGAGTACTGTAGGTGCTGTAAGTTGTTTTAAATCCTAAATCTTCACCATGTAGTGTGCACTTGGTTGTGTTGTCACCACTTGTAGCAAACTAAGTCCATTGTTTGGCGTTTCATACGGATTTCAGGGAGCTGAAATCGAGGTTTCCGTCCGCTAATGGGCTACAGCTGTCTCCCAAATCTAGGTCGTCATCTACGTCACTACAGTCATTGCTTCTGACGTCACTATCTTGTTTTTTCTTTGCGGTCGCCATTTCCGCTGCGTGCTTCTTCCGCCATTTTGTTCTTCTGTTCTGGAACCACACCTGAAATGTGAAGGAATTTTGTAGAAAATGATTATTGCTTATTAGAAGTTCGAGAGTAACGTATGTGCATTTTTTTTTACACCTGTCAAAATGCACGCACTACATACAAACAGTGCATTTCTTGATGGCGTCTGTATCGGTCTTATATAGTAGGGCCGAATATACGTATTTTTGAATCACCAACAATGTCGTTTAGATTTTGTTAAGCTCTCGAAAATATTAACATATACTTCAATCCAGAAACAGTGTTCAAACTTGTTTTGGTATTCTAAGACATATCAAAATAGAAAACGACAGCAGGCGACTATCAAAATGTATTGGAAATAACACACGTAATTACGCGTAGAATCAACGTGAGAAAGTGAGAAGTTGCTTGCAAATTAGCAATTTCTTTTTTTTTTTTTTTTTCTTACTATGTCACAGTGGTATATTAATTGTTCTATAGAAGCCAAAAAAAGAAGCAAATTCAAATCAAAGGAACATGTTGTGACAGGCATGGGCTTGCAATGCCCTTTTTCTCTTGGCTATTTTTATCAGTAATTCCACTTTAAGTAGATCGTTCATAACGGAGGCTCCATGCGTGGTTTAGTGGTTATTAGTTTTGATTAGAGTGTTGACATAAATATTACAATTTAACATAAAAGTAAAACCGAGCATGTTTGAGCACTTGTCTCTTAACTGGGGGATTTTCAACAATTATTAAACTGTATTATCCACTTCAACAATACAGTGTAACCTTTGTTTTCGCGGACGCAATCGTTGAAAATGTTTTCAGCGACACCATACGCTTTGGAAAAACTGCACCAGGCGAAAATCTTTTGATATGTTTAACCGTAGATTACTTGGCTATTTTGTTGTAGTTGTATGCCTTTTTAGTACTTTAGTGATATCGCGACAACATATGTACCTATCAAAGCGCCTGTTGTGTATTTTTACAGGAATGAAGAAGGTTCCAGACTTTTCGAACTATAATATTTTGACGACCGAAACAAGTAGACCATCTTCTGAGAGTATTTCAATAGTATTTGCACTTCCTTGGAATATCCCGAGTAATCAGTGCAAGGCTTCACAGAGTAAAAAAGTCTACTTTAATTTCTTTTCCATATGTCAATTTTTGCACAAGAAGATCCAGCTAAGGGTAAAAAGTCACTTGCAAAGAATAGAGAGTTCAGCCTATCAAACCGAACATTTGGAACATTTAAGGGTTCAAGAAGTTTTCTTCACGGGCGTCCTCACACGGACAAACATACACACTCATCTCCATGTTTTGCCGTATTTACAAATCGTTACAAATGGCGGCCATGTCGTGTAAAGTCCTACCGCCTCACACATAGTCTCCACTATTTACCCATAACTTGTGAATGTAGAACAAAATATCTACGTCTGCGTCGTCCATACAAGTTTCACAATACCACTCCACGATTGAATATAGAGTGCGAGACATCACCATTGTAACAGTAAAAAAAAGGTACCTGCCGTATGCGTGGATGGTTCCCGGTTTTTAATCCAGACTTGGTCCGTTACCCACACAAGGTCATACCACAGAGTTCATGCTATTTGATTGAGCAGTTCTAGGGAAATATGGGACACCCAAATGATCAACGCGGAATACAAATAATCAGACATTTTGAAACTCATTCTTGCGTCGGATTACTTCGGTTGTTACTTCGGTCGTCCGCGGTATACATCGGTCGGGGCTGGAACTATCCGCATTAAACCGAATAGTTCCGGACACGACAGGTATAAACCGAACATGACCAAAGTAATCCAACGAAAGGTTGGGGTTCAAAATGACGGATTATGGATATTCTACCTAAATCCGTTGCGTGTCCTGTCTTCCCATATAACTGGTTATCATGCTTTATGTTAAGACCTTACCGGGTATAAAGGTAGACTTGATTTATCTTTTTATGTTTATTTCAAGAATAAATGGTAAAAGCTTATGGCTTCCATCGCTTGTCATTTCTTGTAAAATATGCAATAATTGTTTGAAATCCGTCAAATTCATTAATCGCATGTTACTTAATGCTTCCTTAATTCTCCAAATAGGTAATATACATATCATACCTATTTATATCGGTAACGATTCATTTCACCATAAGCATGAAACATCGTTTATTTATACCAATTGTTAGCTAGAAATGGGGAAAGTGACTCTTTTACATGCCATGGGTCATTTGTATGGGCACCGATAATGCTCCCATATGACGATGTTTTGCCGCCTCAAAAACAACTTTACATCGCCGACTCTTGGCTAATTCTTGGGTTTATCATCCTTTCCCTAACGATTACAAATAGATTCAACGGGAAATACAAAACAAGTTCACCATACCTACAGAATACTTTGAGTTGAATGGCGAATGTGTGCGTAACATTGTTCGATCAACATGCTTGAGAGACAAAGTATCATGTATAGTAACGCACAATAAGTATATGTTTTATTTTGCGCTATTTTAAGGTTTTGAAGACGCATCTAACTATAACCAATTATAGTCGGCAGTGTAGAGTATAAGTGGGGATTAACGCATAAAGAGTTAATCCGTGATGATTAAGTGTGGAGTGAGATTAATGAGAGCGCTGCCGCCCACCCGACACGTCTCTCTGGAATGAAAGTGAAACAGCTCTCAGGGGGTGCATGCACACACTGACCCGGGCTGCGACTGGAGAAAGAAGGAGGATATAGGTTTCACAGAATATAACAGAACGGAACAGAAGTTTATTTTCATGACTTAAACACTTAAGGTGCGTCGTCATTACAACATACACACATAGATGAAATAATGGATAATACATGACAAAGAAGGGAAATACCTCAAGTTATTCGGACCATCGGCGAAATAGAAATTTGATCAACTAGTTACCAGCAATGTTTCACAGAACAGACGTTTATTTAATGGCTTTAACACATAAGGTTCATCGTCATTACTACATATCAATGGCTCAGTTGAATACTATAGTAAGTGCTTCATGTTTATGAACTTGAGCATTTAAGGTCCATCGTTATTACAACATATACACATACATGAAAAATGGACTATACATCACAAAAGATGAGAATATAGATTTCACAGAACAGAACAGAACAGAAGTTTATTTCATGGCTTGAACACTTAAGGTCCATCGTTATTATTACATACACACATATATAAAATAATGGACAATACATGACAAAGAAGAAGAATACCTCAAATTGTTCGGATCATCGGCAGAACAGAAAATTGGAATAAATCGTAACCAGCAACTTTTGTAACAACTGACGAAACCTCGCCCAAAAATGAAGTTTATCCAATATTGCAAAGACAATTCGATATATAAAATCTTAGAACTGGTGTCGGAGGCTGTGTGTAAATGCATTCGTACCCATTTACGTCAAAATTGACGAAATCCTTTAAATGTTACATCTATGAGATACGACAGGCTCCTTCTACGTTCAAAGTTGTTCTTTCTCGATAGCAAGTTGGAGGATTCACACAGACCGTGTGTCTCCGAAGTATCCAATCTTTATAACGCGACTTTGTTTGGTGTTTGGTGTTCAATTTGTGCAAACTCCGTCTAATGGGTAGGGGGATACATGCTAGATATAGATAGTTTTCAACATCGTAACAGATAAGACAGGACAGACAAAATGGATGTGCTGTTGTAAGATGTCCTGCATATTTTGAAAACGTACGTATGTACAAACACACGAAGTAGGTCGGTGTTCCAGGCTCCTGGGGGTTAAATATATCGAGTAGGGTGGTCTAATTCGCAAACTTTCATTTATGCACGTTCGGAACGAGAACTGGTTATGTATCTTACATAATAGATAGTTCCAATAACTGTTGGTGTGTATTTTATTTTGATAACGCGTAGAAAAACATTTTCTCCGGCTTGTGTAATTGATATGTGTATCATGCTGCTGAAACCAGTACTCATTTGTCTTACGGGAATAAATGTGCATATATCGATACTTCTGGCATGTTCTCACCTAGAATACACAAAATAAAAACATAGCATGCCCTCAACTGCTTTTTCGTTCAATTTAAAAGTAATTGTACATTACTTAAAGCCGAAAAAATCACAACAAAGCGGCTTAATAAGAATATTAACCTGGCACATGGTTCAAACACAAGACCCCTGAAATTCAGAACAAACATGCTTCCGTCTAAACTGTTGATAAACGACGGCTAAAGTTTATCGGTACACTATTATCGTTGAAATGATGATGCAACATGAATGTAAGCCAAATTGTCAATATTAAAAGAGACACTGTTCAATTCAAATGATTCTACTTGATACTGTAAGATTCAAAGATAAGACGAGAAAAGCCTATGTTCACATAGGCAAGGGCCGTATTCACACTCTAACCTCAAGAAGTCTGGCGCCTAGGTAGGACCGGGCAGAGATCGTGTTTTGTTTCTTGTTATTTAAAAATCCCTGACTTTCTAATGTTTTGTTTATAGACGGCCGTCAACTTGCGTCGCCATAGCGGGGTAGCCTCGATTTAAAATCCGATTGCGTCGTCTCGAGAAGTTTGTGCCGTAATGGCTGAATAACGAGTGCGGAATGAATTTGTTGGCGGTGTTGCGCTGCGTATTTTGGCACAACATCACTTAAATACCGGGCCCTGTGCATCCTCTATACAGTTAGTGTCTGTAGGAAAGGGGGCGAAACTGCATTTCTGAGGACAACCGTGTTCTGTGTCGTTCTGAATCAGCCTGGGTACCGTTTTACTAAACAACTTAAGGAACATATTTGCGTAGGTCATAACTGATACACATTGATAGTATCTTCAATGAAGGACAATATTGCAATGTGACACGTCAATGGAAGCGTCTCGGAGAGACGATTCCAATGATGTGTTACTTTGCAATAATGCTTCGCCCAATAACTAAATAAGAGGAGTTTTAGACTTTCGCAAATCTTAAGCGTAAACTGTTCAGTAAAACGATACCAAGAATTACAATACATGTACTCAAATTGTAATCTAAGTTCGCACTTTTTTCTTAAAGTTTTGTGTGTGAATGTCTTTTGATTGGGCTGCATGCAATGCATACCCTGTTTTCTCATTTCATTGTAAATCAATTTCATCATCTTGACAGAAAGTGTCATCTCTAATCACCTTGTTCGTCAACTTGTACAATGACTGATGTTCATTTCATTGTGTGTGTGTTTTATAGTTTCTAGTATGTTCCAAGTGAAATGTAATTCCTGGCAATCACCTAAAAATGCATCATGCCTTATATGCCTATGTAACATTTTTTGCAGGTGTCTGACCATTTGCATGTATGTTTTTGTGTCAAATCATGGTTTGAAGTCTGCCAGACACACCAGATAACTCACATTCTGTTATATATAGTTCTAACTTGAATACGGTTTGATTAAATATCACAAAGACATAAAAAGTAGTTCCAGATCAGAATATGCTATGAAAGTTATGGGTAAATAGTTAAACGTAGTTTGTACATTTACGCACGGCACCCCTCATTGGGCGGCGACAAGTTGACAACAACATAATGTCACCATTTACCAAACGCAAAATTTTCGACTGTCCCAAATTGAAAGAGTTTGCAGACGACATTTCAAAATATGATGAATTGTAAAATAATTTTCATGTAGGGCAGAAATCATTTTACAGAAAAGGAGATATTGGAGCAATTTCTATTTTTTCTACAATGTTTTCAAAAGTCGTCTGCAAATGTCGTTATTGTTTGGTAATAGGTTAACTGTATATCTGCGTGAAACACTAAACGTGAATTAATGCGCATGTAACGAACGTACTTCCGGCCATTCGTATATCCGTTTTATGACACGCATGTGCAATACGCTCATGAAGCCATTTGCTCCATCTCTTTCCGGTCATTTTGGTGTATGTGACGTGTTTTATTTATTTATTTATCTATTTAATCATTTATTCATTTATTATTTATTTATTTGTCTATTCATTTATTTATTTATTCATTTATTTATTCATTTATTCATTTATTTATTTATTTATTTATTTATTTATTTATTTATTTATATTTATTTTCTTATTTATTTATTTATTCATCAATCTATTTATTTATTTAATTATTTATTTATTTATATCGAAAACATTCGCCAAAAAGAAGGGAAGAAAAAGCATATCCGTGGGAAAATTACCGTATCGCTGATTCGGTCGTACATTGACATCGCTTTTATATTTACTATATGAACCTACTATTGATAATGACATGAATGAGGTGTGGTGAATATGTTAAAACAGACATGTCGTAAAAATGTCCACGTTTCCCATGTTAATGTTAGGGTTAGTAAGTACTGGTTCCGCTGTTTTTCGGACAGTTATATATTTTACGATAAAGGCCAACACGGCCAAATGGTTCCTTTTGGACTTCCTTGCCCCGTCGGTGATAATCCATGCAGTGTGAAATCCGGTGGAATTTTGAAAGACGGGACCGTAATTGCATTGTATACAGGAAAATATGCGTTCGTTGAGAGAGTTTTAAGCTACTATGTCTTTGCAAAGACATTTCCTTTTGATGTATTTTCAATAAACTTCGAAACTTCTTTTAAGTAACTAGTTACTTTGATATGTTTTGACACATACTTATTATCAACAACCGAAGTTTCTTTGATAGTCTTAAACCTTTTTTAAGATTAATTTCTTTGATGCCAAATCAAACGTCTATAAAGGTTAAGACTAGGTTTATTCCATGTTTATGTAAATAAATAAACACCCGTTACTTAATGTTGTATGTTCAAAGATGAGAAAATTTGAAGTCACAATAAAATGTCGTCGATTAATGCATTCGTTTAATTGTATGGTGTACAATTTAAAGTAGTATTGAAGGCAAGATTAACTCAGGAAGGGTCGACATATCTAATCAAAGCGCTGATAGCGCTAAAGGACTAAGGTGCGTTTAAAGCAAGATGATTGAGGATACATTTGAAAATTTCTTTGGGCAACATCTCGAGGAAAACAGCTACTCCTTTTACCACTATTACTATAATTATTATTTCTGTGAACAGAGACTGAACGATAGTCTGTTTTTCGAACATCTGGACATTTTATGATTTCCCATGAGTCATCAGTTATAATAATATAGAGCAACACGATGCGAATAAATCCGGACTACATTCCTAGTTCCAGGAAGGTATTAGTCCGCACAGTGAAGGCGGATGTTTGATGAGTAATTGGGGTCAGACCGCTGTTTGTGTATCGATAAAGTACCGTCCCTCAAAATGTGGTATGTAAATTCAATGGACTTAGGTGCTTAGTCCAAAAACGTACTGCTACATACATGTGCGATAGATACCAAAATCGTTGCAACACTTTTAGATCAAGTTACATATATCAAATAATTCATTCTATCTAAATTCTAACAAAACCTAAACATAAGCTAATTTTGTGTCTAATGGCTTTTCTCCAGTGCGTACCATAGAACAGTACAGCTGTTGTATTGTTTTAAATAAAAAACTTCCAATGTAATTTGTAATCTAATCTATTTTTTCCATATCTGTGAATAAGCACCTTTAAGTCTTTCCATAGAGTTTGATTATTTCAAAACGCCTTAAGCAACACGTTCGATAAACGATATTGACTAAAATAGAAATAATTCATAATGAACAATTACTTCTTTTTCCACGGTCCAACAAAATATGTTGTTTCTAAGATAGTTTTACATTCGCGGTTGTTGTTGCTTAGTTTGAACTACATCCGACTGATATGACCCTTCTCTGCGTGAGTTCAAATCCAGACAGAGATATATTTGGATATTTATTTGATGTAGTTTCCCTACTGACATACGAAATACCGATGGTTCTACCTGCTTGACCATTCCTAATGGGCAATTAAGCTTCGGACTCTTCCTCCGTCTTTAATGAAGTGGTTATCGCAATATAACTGATAACTGTTGACGTGTTATAAGTGTTATACGTGTTATACGTGTTATACGTGTTATACGTGTTATACATCCATATCAAACACACAATCCTATATTGGGGCCTGGGTTAAATGGCGGTTTCATTATAAATATAAACTAATAAGCTCTCATACTGCATTTAATGAGAGAATTAATCAAAAGTCACTTCGGGTCAATATTTGATCATATCAATGGAACTAGGGAACCGCCCGTGGAAAACGGAATTTCTTTAGAATAGAAGTTGGAGGCACTACTATCCACAAGCTTTAACCTTCAGTCCCAAAGGAAACATATCGCGGCATTTCGGACAATTTTGGACCCAATTTTGAAACAATGCAGTTTGTGTAGTGTTGTTTGATATACAACTAAAAGTAGCAATTAGAAGCATAATTAATTCAGTAAGCGTAAATTTATCTAAGTATGAACAGTTTATTAACGGTAGATCTCAAAACAGATGTCAAGCTTTTAGAGTAAAATACATGTAAATTCACTACATACACTTTTCAAAGAAATTCTTAAAATGACTATTCAGAACAGCTTTTGTGCATTCTTAATGAAACTGATTTTTAACTTCCAAATTTCCTCACATCTGTGAACAAACGTCTTTAAAGCTTGCAGAAAAGTCAGAAAGTAATGCCTGCGCTTTCGGGATATAGCACAACCATTACACAGGTACCACTGATTTTAAAGATCTAAGTAAAATAGATGTCGCTATTGTTTGATTCTGTTTTTAAAGTCGTTTGCAGTGTTTCATAAGATGGATCCTGTTCTATACGTTATTGATCGTAAAAAATGACTTTTCATTATACAAGGCTCCACAGAGGGGAGTCGTTCCTGTCATTGAGTTAAGCACTTTGTATGCCAATGTGCATTTTCGAACCTACAACATTTTAAGACACGTTACGAAACTAGCTTATCTCTCTCTCTCTGCCTGGCACAGACATGATGGAGTGGTAAAATATATGAATATGAATACTCTATTCAGATATAAACTCATAAGGTTTGTGGCAATTACAATTCACAAACAATCTTACTAGTAGTATATGAGTGAATTGTGTCTTATGATTCAGAACGGCATACCTACATTTAGATTGCTCTATATCAAAATATCCATTATTGAAAGTAGAAACTTGGTATTTCTCTTGTGTGACTCGGTCTAAAAGTAGACTGAATGTGAGAGATTAGCCATTAATCACTTTCATTCAGTGATTAAACAAAATTAACCCTGCATGCACACGCTTCCTAGAAGACTTGTGTCTGAAAACTCACAAAAACCCGAAACAGTACCTTAAAACGATAATACGAACCCTAAAACGAAACAATATATGTTCTTGTTTAATTCTTTTCTTAATCGTCAATAGAACAGGAGGTAGATAAACGCATGTTAGCAGCAATAGAAGCAACACATGTCATGTAAGGCCTGTTGGAAGGAGTAGGTGGAGAGAAGGCAATGGGTTGCATCGTTCTCTGCCCCACATGAGGTGAAAAGAAATGCCACTGTGCAAATAAGATACGGGGGCCTCGTAATGGGGGAGGAATGCAACTTTATAAATGAGGAGTTATTTGTAACTCTGATAACGCGAAAATTAACGTTCTCTAACCACGTGTATGAACCAGAACCCTCTGGGTCTCGAGGTTGGAGAAATCTAAAAGTATATGCTCGACTTTAGACTAGCTGTACTAATTGGTTATTCTTTGACTTTCAGTTTGTCGGAATCCATTGGTTTCGGACAAGAAAACATGTTGTGAGCATGCTCAACTCGAGAGAACTTTACTCAGTTTGTATTTCTTTGTATTAAAAATCTAGACGTTAAAACTTCTTCAAATTGAGTATCCTCAAATCAAGGCAAACGTCGTGTATGTGGGGCTGTGCTTTAGTTGGTCAATATTATTCTTCGTGAGATTTTAGAAATTAAGAGCTATTCTCGACATAGATAATTGTAGAGTATACGTTCTCTAACCATGTGTATGGGCCAAAACCCTACTGTGTCGACGTAAGAAAGGTTTAGAAACTATATTCAAGACTTGCAAAAAGTGAAAGTTAAACGATTCCATCCAAAATTAAGCTAAGCCACCCTGTTATGTATCTCACTTTTCATGTCACAGGGCAGTGTTTTCCTCGTTGATAAACACTTACGATTTATTATCCATCCCTGTAATGAACAACAAACGTTCTGGTTTGTGCAATTAATATTTGAAAGTTTTTACAATGATGATATATTAAGCCAACGAATGTGTAAAAACCTTCAGTAAATATTGTGACAGATGGTGAATTTGCTCATGCAGAACAAATTCGTCGTGTATCGCAAATAAGAAACTTCCTGTAACTGGGATCATCTTAAAAATGTAAAAAAATATATAGTGTAGAAAGAAAGCTTCTTGACACTGACTAAGAGCTTAAACATAAAACTATTATATTGAGTTATGAGGGAGGGGAATGGTTCGTTTAACCTGACTGAATCGTCAGTTTTTTGCTTCGAGACTATTCATCATTAATGCGGACTGGACAAACAAACCATCCTGAAGGAACTGCCAGGGATGTTTACCCTGATGCCATTCGTGAGCCACGCAGCCAATTGACGCTGTATTTGGCCAAATGTCTGTCTTGATTAAGTGGCTCGGATCATAATTTAATTAGACGCGATCGTTTTATATTTCTCGGGTAAAAATGATGTCTAGATACGGCCACGTCACTCGGAAATGCGTCGATGAACGCTTTTCCCATGTTGTCATTTGTGACCCAATCTTTGTCATGGTTAGTCTATTTTAAAGGCAATGCGTCGATAAATTCGGTGGCTTTATCTGAGAAACGAACATGGAGTTTTAAATAGATATCACCGATGAATTAGTCATGCTGCTGGAATTAAACGAAATAATAATGATGTTTGTTTATGTTTCCATTTTTGGACAAGTATTTATATTCAATAATAATGAAGGAAGCTGGTTTGAGGGGAAAATATTTATAATTTATAATCTGCCTTACCTTCACTTGACTTTCCGTCATGCCCAAAGCGTAGGCAAGTCTCGCCCGCTCGGGTCCCGCCAAATATTTCGTCTGTTCGAACGTTTTCTCAAGGGCGAAGATCTGCTGACCGGAAAACGTGGGTCGTGTGTGCTTCTTTTTACCGTCTCTGTCGATAATGACATTCGTCTGACCAACTGGTTGAAAGAAACAAGAAACAGTGTAAGTGAACGCAATAATTTGTAAAACAGTGAACAATGATTAACTATAAATGACAGGCGGGGTGATCACGTGACCAATGTTTACGAAAAATGTCCGAACAAGATGGCCGCATGTATATTTGCATTTTTAGCAGATTACTTTTGCTTTCCTCTATTTTATACATGTCCTATTCCGACCATCAACTTTCCGGTACCGGTGGTATATGATAATCCATGGTTTATAACGGCGTTACGTCTAACACTCGGTAGAGAAATCGCAATCGACGGGTAATGGTTTTAGGTCATTCGCATCCCTCGACTCGAAATTCTCTGCAGCGGAGCGGACGGCTCGGCCAAAGTGAAAACAACACATACCGGTGGTTGCGGAAAAGTGTCGGCCGACCAAACGAATTAGTCCTTATGGTGCTGGACTGATTCATACTTATACAAAGAGGTTGGATCCAGGCCAACCGCCAAGTAAATGGTGGATAGCCTGTGATCTAACATGTTTGCTACTCTGAGTAAGCTTCCTCAACACAAGTAAGCAGATATTCAATGTTTTGAAAATCAGGAGCCACAGAAATCTATTTTTAGAAAATTACACAGCATTCATAGGGTTAAGCTGTGGACATGTTGACAGAAGTATAATGTCGGTCAGCGATTGAGAAAAGAAAAACCAAACTTTAGCTTATGAACACAGATTTGGAATGAACCTGTGTGGTTCTAATGATGAACTCCGGAACAAAAACACTTTAAACCATTTCATTATAACACACTAATATATTACATTGTGTAACTTGTTTGACATGTGATCTTGTTGTATGATATGGCAATAATTTGCCACATCCTCGTATAAGTCGGCGATCAACACTCCCTATCTATTTGCCACTGAGTAACTCAAACGAAAAGTTTGTTATGATATCAGCATCTTAACAAAAATCAGTTGCCTTGTCAGCTCTATGGTCGATGTCGACAAACACTATAAATCGTATTAGAATGGGCAATACATTATCTATCAATTAGCATTTTACCAAACGGCAACTCATATACTGTCCCAAATTGAAAGAGTTTGCAGACGACATTTCAGAATGTGAAGACGTTGAAAAATAATCTTCTAATAGGGTAGAAAACTCGTTAAGAGCAATTTCCCCTTTTCCCAAAATGTTTTCCAGAGTCGTCTACAACAAACTGGTCAAATGTCGTTATTGTTTGGTAATGGGTTATACATCTGATCCGATATGCAAAGACACACAGCTGAATTCATTGGCTACTTAATTAGTCAATAAACAATACTCTGTATAAGAAAGAACAAATGACTTCGATAAGTTGTATGTATGTGCGCATGTCTGGTTGTATGTCCTCGAGTCATGCTATATGTCTTCAAGTCCGACTGTACGTCTGTGAGTCTGACTGAATGTATGCGATTCCGGCTGTTTGTCCACAAGTCCCGCTGTATGTCTGCAAGTCTGTCTGCAAGTCTGATCGTTCGTCCAAAAGTCCGGCCGTATGCTCGCGAGTCATGATATATGTCCACAACTCCGGCTGTATGTCTGCAAGTCCGTTTGCAAGTCAGCGGCCTGTGATCGAAATTTATAACACGTCGATTCAGTCTATATCCATCGCTAATTTGTTGTTCCCTTTGTACATTTATGTTAAGGCTCCCGTATCAGCTTGAAAGTGTCACAAAAAGGCATGCAAACATATCGTGTGAACACACATATGTTCGAACATACATGCTCGTCTATATGTTGCCAACTCGTACAAGATAAACTTATTCCCACATCTAACACGATTGGTAATCAATGCCTGAATTAAAACAATAAAATTGCAATGGTAGAAATTCCTTCCATTTTTAAGTGACGCATTGCGCCTGTTTTCTATAAGTAGTATCCAGAGATCTTTTATTAAAAAGGTTGATAAAATATCTGCAATGCATATTTTGTATGGGGCACAGTGCATTTCTACAAAGATTGGCCCAATTTTCATATCTTTATACACATAGACAGAAATCTTGAAGATCAAGACTTAGATATTCCATTCTACATTTACAGCAGGGATCATCCGAATTATCTAGACGGTGGAGGCCTGAATGCCTCGAGACTCACTTACGGAGATTCACGGAATCGAACGAGACACCACGATCGGAAATTTCCGTCGTAGATCGGAGTGGTATTGGGGGAAATATTTCATAATTTATCGGTTGTTATATACATGGGGAATTAACTTTAAATAGCCTACGTTACGATAGGGGGACCTTGATGAACTGTGGAGCATTTATCACTGTATGAATTGCCCATAACTATCATCGACTAATCTGTGACCAAACATCTCGATGATAAATCTAGGGCCCTATTGATTACTAGTTAACCGGTTATTACAGGCACTCGACATTTCTGACATGATAACAAGAGGGAGGCTTCGAAACAGTGTGGAAGAAAAGTGAATAAATATTGCTTGTGTGCCACACAACCAATGTGCCCTTTTTCTTCCTCTACAATGTACTGTTTTCTTCGGTAACAAGAAAATAAATGAAGCTGTTTTACTTAATCAGATTATGAATGGAGTTTAACTGCTGGGATTTAACGAAAGAAGTGTGTTAAATGATCGCAATCAAGGATGATTTAACCTTCAATCGAAATGAGCGTATCTAACACAACTGCTATGTTACTAAAGCAGACGAGTGGTAGGATACTAATACAGTCAAGCGTACAATGATTAAGCCAACATTAGATTTTTGTTAGTTTTACATTTTAACGTTTTAACGACGAAAGCGAACGTTGAAATCATTGCAAAACTTGCATTTTTTACCCATAACAAGAGTTAATATATATTGGTCAACTAGAGGAACATCAACTGTTAGAAAGCTTTAAAACCCTAAAGCTAAAATGTTCACATTTAAAAACAATGTCTTCTGTCATCACAATTTCTCTACGTATAAGACATATACCCGATTACACAAACAAATAAAAAAACCAAAGCACCACGTACTTTAAGAAGCCGAATTAGTTGTCTTTAAATATACAACAACTGAACATGTTATTTTACGTATTTTGGAAGACAAGCATTTTCTTTTATCAATGAATGGGTTTTAAACACAATCCATCAGGGAATATGGCTCAATGAGCATACATGCTAGCATTACTGATAGGAAATGCTAATACTTATTTTAAGAGATATGTATTATCGTTTATAAAGGAGTTAGGTTTGGCCATAAAACAGGAAAGATGGCTCAGAGAACCTTCATTTTAAGGTATAATACACATATTTCGCCATTTTGATATTCTTTCTTTCGTCAAATTACTTTGGTCGTGCTCGGTATACTTAGGTCGGGTCCGGAACTATTCGCTCTACACCGAAAAGTCCCGGACCCGACCGACGTATACCGAACACGACCGAAGAAACCAGTCGAAAGAATGAGTTTCACAATGACGCGTTATGGGTATTCTACCTTAAACGCCAATCAAAGGACATTCTAATGCTTATTTTCAAAGATAACAATCATCGTCTCCTGATGTGTGTCTTTTGGATCCGACCCAAACTTCTGGATGGGGTACCTCACATGTTTACTTCACCTCGTTCACTCAAAGGATACGCTCAATGGATTGTTTCGGTAAGCCTCTGGGTTTATTATGGTTTATTACGGAAATCTTCCCGATCGACAAAAGACCTCTTCAACAAACAAGGGGGATGACAGGGGTATTAATTAATATTTGATTTATTTCTTAATAAATCGAGTCACGTGGCCCTGACCGATTATCAGAATCCCTCCCTTAGTTTCACACTTTACCCCCTTTTTTCGGAATGGGTTTGTGATCGTTTGAAATGATAGCTACAATAGCACTGTTTGTAAATAAGTGATGGAGTTTGAAATCATTTTAAAGAAAATAAAATCGCAAAGAACGAATAGTTTCCTCTCTTGTGGCATGGGTGTCTTTCCAGCCTATAAGAATGATTTAATCCCTATTCTACAATATAGACTACTTTAAGTTTAAGTTTCAACATCAACGTAAAGTGGTGATCTATAAATGAACTCGTTTTCAACCTCATTGAACAGACTTAGATTTAAGTAATGAACACCGACTCAAGTGATCTTATTACCTTACCATTGCTTATATCGTATGATAATAATGGTGATTTCAACACTGTTTATCATGTAAAACAAGAGCTGAGCAAACTATAGAAGGGCATTTTATTTCTTCTGTCATTAGACAAGTTATTCGTCAAACATGTATTAACACAAAGGTTTTAGAAGCTGTAACCTAATCATATATTTACTTAATTGAGATGTACATGTATATAAATTATATTCATTCTCATTGTGTCTGTGGAAATTATTCTCATTATGGCATTAACACTATTCACTTAGCGTTTTATGATGTTGCTAGATGTGATTTAAAAAAGATACGTCGATGCTTATTTAGAGGGAAACACTTTAAAGCAAGGGAACATAGGTAAAGGCAGATCATTCATATCGTGATAGAATTATCAAACATTCAGCAATATCTTTTGAACAAACATGTTAGGGGATTGGAAAATAACCATTCTAGCATTTGAATAGATCCCCAATTATGAGCCGGAATCTAAGGGACAATTTTTGAGTGACTCCTGTATAGAACATTTAATATACTTAGAACGGAATTCGAACTATGGTCTAACAAAACCAAGGCGACATTTAGCATATCGGATATCATTTGTTTTCAACTTTCAAAAGGTAAAGTAAATGAACGTCAATTTTCTGATCCATTTTAACACAGATTCAATGTTTCGATCTTCTATACGTTTAATGTATAGATGGTAACCACATTTACATACAAACAAACCTGTCGACGATTAAACAAGCTGGTTCTTTGAGTGTATGATGTAATCGATGGCAGATTTGACATTCTACGGATAACCCTTTACCAAACGCCAAATTTCAACTGTCCCAAATTCAAAGAGTTTGCAGACGACATTTCAAGATGGGATGATTTGAAAAATGATCTTCTGATAAGGCAGAAAGCATTGTGGGAAAAGGAGAAATTGCTCGTTAAAAGCTATTTCTCCTTTTCCCACAATATTTCCAGAGACGTCTGCAACAAACTGGTCAAGTATCGTTATCGTTTGGTAATGGGTTAAGCCAGCTGGCTCTTTGAGGGTATGAGGTAATCGATGGCAGATTTGACATTGTACGATTAAGATGCTGGAGGGACCATTGTAAAAAGTCATTCAGGATCGACTTGCGCGATCCTTACAGGTTGCGCTGAAACAACAATGTCTTTTTACATTTCTGGTTTCAGATCATATTGCGCGATAGTTTCAAAAAATTGACTGAGGACAGGAACTGTCATTAAGAATGACAACGCGAATCAAAGAAATGTTTCCTCTATGGAAAATAACATCTTAAGAATTGACTTGGGTAGCGGATCAGGATTAGAACCTCGGCTTCGGGACATGAGGGCTAGGAACCAATCGTATCTACTCGGCAATTTCCGGCACAAGCCGGTAGATATACCTCGTAGGTAGTTCATGAATACACAACAAATCCTTGGAAAATTCGGCCGTTGTCCGCCGGCTAACACAACATACAGACAGGGACTAAATATTTACATAAATAGATACAATAACGCAAAGCTCACCAGTTTGAAATAAAAAGGAAACTATAAGGGACAGGGGACTTGTCGTAAATGGTAGTTTTTATTAAAGGATCAATACGTATTAAACTATAGGTGGCATACAATTCAACATTTGATTTAACACATTACTTTCAAAATTAAAGTCTGTTTGTGACGATAATAACACAGCAAATTTGATGTTTTGTCGATTTGCAGGATAGGGTTCTGGCAAATGCAATAATCACAACCTTTCGGAACCTCTAGATCACCAGTTTACAGCAGTGTGCTGTATGATTTTGGGTTTATTTTGAAAACCTGATTGTTTCTAGTATTGATGGTTCTATTTCCGATTGTTTCATCTTTGACCACGATTAAATCGCATATACTCAGGTAGATGTTGCCTGGTCACCGTACATGCTATGGACTGTTTTGTCGGATGTAAGGACTCCATATGTAACGGACATAAAGATATTCTGATAATTGCGTATCTATTGACTACAAAACCTCAGGAAGAACATAGGACGCATTTCAACAGAAGATTTATATACTTTGGAGGTTGTCGATAGCGTAATAATGAAAAGAGCCAATGGTAAAAGTCTGCATCATTATTAACATTACAGTAATGTGGCTTACTTGAATAAAAGATTAACATCAAAGTACACTTTAATGAAAAGCGTCAGAAAATCCAAATGAATCTGTCAGAATCTCTGGGAGATGAGATGATTACGAGATGATTATATCTGTCCATAATATATATTACACCAGGAAAGCCGCACGCTAATATTGATTACAGAATCCTATTACATGTATTCACATGATTACTTAGATTTGGATACAGAGCAGGTTATGCCATCAACAAGTCACAATTTAATAGGTAAATTTATGCATCACATAAGACAATGCACAAGTATGAGATTTTGACAAATCAAATTGGAAATAAAAAAAAAGTTTCGCAAATATTCCTTCGTTTGATTTTAGTTGACACAAAAGTTATCAAATAGTTTTCGTTATTTGTGTTTGATTGGGATTCACAAATGAGTAATGCATTTTACATAAACATGAAGGATGTTTACTTTAATATTCGATTTACTTGTATTGTCAAAGTCGATTAAGAAAATAGATAATCAAATTCAATGTTTGATATGTAGAGATATCTGATATGCTTTAATATAATAGCAAAACACGTCACAGAAAAACAAAATATGCGTCACTCCGTTTCAGTATTGTTATTATTGTAGCGTATTTTTTGTTGTTAATTTTTTGTGGTTTTTCTTTTCATGGCAGAACAACTAACTTAACTCACTCCCTCATATAGGAATTAGAGACTCGACTAAATTGTTAGTCACAGCAGCAAACAGAAAAAATAACAAAAGAAACATACTGCTTATCAAAGACATTGATTGGGCAGAACTTTTTGCGATAAAAGCATATATTTTCCACTGGAAATTCATCTTTTTGCCTTAATGGTTTTATTAAATATTTTGCAGCAAGTGCAGCAAAATGGGATATCATTGAGAAAGAGACCAATACACTTTTATCTGCCCTTGCATTACCATTATCATTCTCTTTTTCGTTGTCGTTTTGACATAAAATGACGACTTTCATTCCTTTTTTCTTTCTGTGTTACTCTTCGCATGAGATCATTTGAACATAGGGGATGAAAATGTGATACTTTGTACATGAATAATGAAGGTGTGATAATACGTACATTAATGATGAATATGTAATAATTCTAAATGAGTGATGAATATTACTATTTTGATGAAGCCCTATAAGAGGTCGGATATGGAATAATATATCGATAGAAAGTCAATCTTAGTCGATCTACACCATGGTTATTGAAAATGGTGAATTAAACCATATGGGATACCTGAAATAAATAAATGTATCTTAGAAAAATTGGATAGCCAGTACCAATCTCTGTTTTCCCATTCTTCTTAAAAAACACCTGTTGACTTTCCCGTATCGAAAAGAATGACAGTATGAAAATGACAAAATTGAAGAATAAGAATTTTGGCTTAACGAAAAAAGAAGAAACCTTTTTGACGAAGAGATTGCTTTTGACAAGAAATTTCTCCATTTGTCAAACTTGTTTGACTTCCCGTATTGAAAGGAATGAGAGTAGAAAAATCACACTATTGAATAATAAGAATAAAAATATTGGCTTAACGAAAATAAGAAGAAACCATTTTGATGAAGGGAGAAAATGCTTGCTACAAGCAATTTTTCCCTTCGTCAAAAAGGTTCTTGAACCTAATGCTGCGGGTGCGTATTGAACGCGTATATACAATAGAAAAAGAATAATATACACATGTACTTATCAAGGCACGTATGTACAATTGGAAAAGAGTTATATACATATATACCATATCAATACATGTATATACTTATCAAACATACCTTGTGATCTCCAACTCTGTCCGTTCATGATCCCGGGCCAGTAGATGGGTGGCCGGCCGGGCAATTCGGCCAACTTTGAGAGTCGAGCTTGGGGATGAATATACATCCCTGCGTTAAATGATGAGAGCCCGAGCGAGCCCAGGGGGCGCCCGAGAATGTCCGTGATCCGATGGGGTGTGGCAGCCCAGGAAAGCCCCAGCTGTTTGAGGGTAGACTGTGTGTAGTTGAACGGACTGGAAAGCGCGGCCGAAGGGTCCGAATTCGAGCTTGTGCTCGGCACTTTAGATTCCGTGAGGTTGTGCAGCGCTGCAAGCGGCGGACTGCTGAACACGAACGCCGATTGTCGCTGTTGATGTTGTTGTTGTTGATGTTGTTGTTGTTGCGTCTCTGGTGACAGGCTGGAAGGGATGCCCATGTTGAAATACGAAGCCATTGAGGGCGATGGGCTCTGGTAACCCCCTGAGCCGGACCCGTCTATGTTCCCGCAATAATCCAGCATGGTAGGGCAGGGAGAAAACGCAGGTCTTTCGTCCGAATTCTCGGCGCTCCGAGATGTGTTGTGTGAGGTTTTACTTTAACTCTACATATATCTAACTTTTCTTTGAGAATATCCAGTCTCAGTTCGAGGGATTTTTATAAGCGATTTAGGTTCAAGCTTATTTATTGAAATAGATTTTGCAGCAAGAAATGTCTTGTATAAAATCTCACCCTGGGAGTTGTTATGTTACTTGATGTTTTACTAGACTGCATATATCAAGTATCAAGAAGAGATCCTCTGAGAGAATCCTATCTATCGTCCGTAATCTCGTCAGCCCCGAGATGTTATTGTGATCTATTATATTAATGTCAATTTTGATAACTATTTAACAACCTGTCCCTACCAATATGATAGCATAACTTAGTCAGAAACCGTTTCCGTTGAAATCATATAATCTCCGTTCTTGAATACAAACCACACAAACTTTACAACGAACAGTTTTGCCGGATAAACACTCTGGTGTATGATGATCTGGCGGGTCCCTAAGCAACACATTCAAGAGCATATAATCGCGTTTTCGAAGGACCGATTTACAGCGATATCATTAGATTAATTCGATGTACAGAAGAAGTTTTCACTGTTGATTTCATATTTTCAAAATCGCCAACTGTCACCGTGTCAAGTAATCGAATTATCATAAATGTTAATTTCTTTCTATTGCACATATCCTAATTCCGGCATTAGTCGCATCACTGCTTACTCGTAAAATCGCATCAACAAAGTTCCTTTAAACCCGTCCAAATCAACGCCTAAATAACCCACTGATTGGTTCTCAGACGATGTAATTTCTACCACCGAATTAGGCTCGCTTCATATATCGCCATCGTCTTGTAACTCCGTAGGGAGATCGAAAGAAAAATAGAAGAAAATGAAAAAATGATTTCTCCCTAAACAGATTCGGCTCCAAGAACTTTCTATCCTTTCAGTCCCTCCTTTATGACGTGTATGTTTATGTAAAAGGATACATATTGTAGTATCTTCAAATGTTTTCAAGTACATTAAATAAATATATAACCTTTAAGACCATACTACGGGTCTATGTGATCAAATTATCCCTTTAAAGGAGGCACGTCCAACGCTACTCATTGGTCGACGGGCTAATCTCGTGATGAAAGGGGCGGAACTGGGAAAAACCAATGGCGGCTAGGATAGGAATCGTCTTAATTTCGCTCGCTGTATACAGATATTTTCTTAGGGATTGAATATCTGTATGGAATAAAACTCATCCCAAGCATTGATGTTAGGTTAGGCAAACAGCGAATGAATTTCGCGACAATTTTAGAATGAATCCAATGCCATTGCGCTTCTGAAAGACAAGAAGTGTTAAAATAGAAAAATAAGAGATTCAGCTTAAATTGCCCAAATGTATCCGAATGTGTGATGAAGCATTCGGGCAAAAACTGTTATAAATTATTCACCAATATGATATTTTTGCCAAAGGACCTTGCATTTTAATACTTTAACAAACATGTTGTCGAGCGAATTGCGAATTGAACGAATTGATTTACCAGCTAAAGAAAAGAATATCTCAAAAACCCGTTCACAAATTGAACGATCGTGTTATATTTGAGTACTGGGGTCTAATGCAATACTGTAGTAAGTGATTCGCGTTAGTGAAGGAATTATAGTCTTGCATAGAACCCTCAATATCATAGAGTTGAGTGACAAAAAGGAATACCTGACACAAGGTATCATACAGATAAAATATATAAAAGGACTTGGGAAAATCTATTCATTTCATTAAAGGAAACCTAACTTAAAGGAAGTCCTTAACATATTACAGAACAGTAACGACATTTGAGCAGTTTGTTGGAGACTACTCTAGATAACATTGTGCGAAAAGGGGAAATTGCTCGTTCAGAGCAATTTCTCCTTTGCCCACAATGTTTTCTGCCCTATCAGAATATCATTTTTCAATTTCATCACACATTGAAATGTCGTCTGCAAACTCTTTCAATTTTGGACGGTCAAAAATTCGGCGTTTATTAAAGTGTAAAATAAAGTATTCGTTTACAAAAGGCAACTCTTTAATCATCGTCAGATGGCTAAAGACAAAGTGTACATCATCAGAAAGGAAACAGCAGATTTCATCTAGTGGCACATTGGTATTGGTAATAAAGAAAACATATGATTGTTACCATTATTATTACCTTTAACTCTTAAAGTGCTGAAACCGACTTCATACTTATGCAAATGTAGCTACTATGAAGATATTAGATCCATAAAAATTGACAGTTACTATCGCACTCGGCCGAATATGAGTAAATTTCTACAGCTATTAACATCAACAAAAAGGAAGACATTGAAATCCCTATCTATTTATATTTATTTGGCACTTGAACGCAGAAAACTCGTTTTTTAAATTCGACTATTACAAATATCATATACTGCCATTACTGTTAATTAATTGTGAAAGATGTACAAGAGCTACCTTCTAATCCAGACGTTTTTGTGATTCTAAGTTGATATGTTTTGGTGATATATTGTAGTAAGCAACATAATTTGTAAAATATGTTCCTTGTATCCGTGTTGAAATGTATGTATGTTTATGTTTAAATGTATTTGTTTGCATGACGAGATATGTTGTACGTATAAGTCATTGAAATTCTATTCTTTTCTTATGCAAACAGGTTAGATCCCGACCAGCTGTCAAGTAAAATGGCGACTGTCCTGTGATCAAACCTGTTTGCTACTCTAACTATCTTTTCTCATCAAAATTAAGCAGGTAAATGAGGTTTTGGAAAGTAGACGAAACAATTTTTGTTTTAGAAACTTACCCACAATCCTAAGGATAAACGTAACTACTGCAATATTTTTCATCATAATGAAACACATTAAACAGTTGTTCCCTGCATTGTTGTAAATGAACTGAAGTGCTTTTGGATCTTTCATCGTCGTGAAGTGCACAGCGTCAAACAATCGTAAAACACTTATGAAACTGGATAAGATCGATAAAAAATATAAAGTGTCAACAGATAAATATATGTTTGATTACATAAACAAAGGAATAGAATTGTTATCAAATCAAATGGATGAGTAAAAGTACCAATAAAATGATGAATTAACGAATAAAAACGTTTCATTAAAAGTCAGTCCATGTATAAAAACCATTATAGACAAACACATACAGGATAATGAAAACGGTTTGGGATTTAAAACTAAGTTCATGAATAGATGAAATATATGAAGAAATATTATACGTGGAAAAGGTTGATCCACAACTTTCTTCAAATTAATTTATAAATATCGGTAGAACAGATGAATTAAAAGAACACAAAAGCAACACAACAACAAGAAACAGCAACAAAACTGGATGATAGGATAAAAACATGTACTATATTCTGGTGATATATTTTAACTATTATGGTAAATTAACTCTATCAGTCAGTTTATGTTTGTTTCTGACCTGACGACATTTTGCAAAAGAATAGAAAAAAATGTTTATGTTAGTGTCAAAACAATCGCTTGTCTGTTTGCCGTATTTTGACTTTTTTAAGTTAAGTAGGAAATCCTTTAAACGATGAATTTCTGTTTACTATGTCACCTTTGTCATAATATGAATAATACATGTACATGATAAAAGAGGAAACTATTTCTGTTTCAAAACATATAAATGTATACATACTTTTCAAGACATACAAGACAAAGTACAAGAGATACACATTCTTTTGGTGCGTCGTTGATATGATATTGAAAATATCTCGAATGATAATCAATCTTTAATTCACTGATGCCAATCATTGTATGCTGAATTCGTCCAAGTTTTAACTATATCAGACGACAACAATAGTTTTAATCACGAAAAGTTTTCTTTGATAATTTGCTAGAAACCATCGTGAAATAAAAGAGAAGCTGTACAAGAGTATTCTCTTTTATTTAGCACTGGCTCCTTCCGAGTCTTCCACATAGAAATAGGTGATGGATTTATTCAAAAGCAGCAGTAGAATACAAAAGAAAACGAGGAAAAACGAAAAAAGGGTTTTTTTGTGGGATAGAAACAATCATAAAAAACGATAAGTTGCCAAATAGGTGGATCATTTATACATTTTCACAGTGTTTTGTTAAGTTATTTGCAGGATATTCATAATAATTATCATGGCGTAAAAAGAAGAGCCTTTTGCTGCTGCAGGTGATTAAGTTGTGTCAGTAGAAAGTATTCAGCCAGGGCAGTGAATCGAAATCATGACTTCTTGTTATGTTGTCACAGCACGACTGCAATTGTTGTTGTTGTTTGGATTTTTTGTTTCTTTTTTTCTATCATGTGTTCATAGACTAGTTGTTTCAAAGGCAGGATTAGAAATAATGCGAACTGATAGAATAAGACAGTGTCTGATGATACAGAGATATCACGTTAATCATGAAAAGTAATAATAAAAACACGTGATATATAACGTTTGTAAACATAATGAAGGACGATTGGATTTTTGAACTCCGACCGCAGAAAAAAGAACGAGTAGCCGGTTGCTAATAAAAAGTCATAACACCAAATTAGTCAAACGTTTTCACGATGAAAGTGGTGAAATTCGTTATTATTAAGTAAATGAGGCGTCTCGTGTACTCCCCTTCCTTTCCGCTCATTTCCTTCCTTTCCGCTCATTGAATTCTTGGTTTTTCGCATTTGAGAAAATGAATTAAAAAGAAAAAGGTGTTAGTTTTAAAGGTTTCCTATGTCCATAATGCTTTCTTTAAACGGTTTCTTCGATTTATCAGTCATTTCTATTGCCTAGGCATTCGTCTAGGTCGGATAGGTCAACATTTTACTTTGTTTCTTTTTTTTTAAACTAACAAAATAACCGAGTAAATTGTTTTGTTCATTTTGTGAAGGATCGTACCTGTCACTAGGATAGAGACAGACGAGGAAATGATCAGAACGCGTACACAGTCTCCTGAATGGGCAATCGCACAAAATGGCAAACGTTTAAAAGGATATTCGCATCGCTATAGTAACGAAAATGATATAATATTCGTGGGTTGACCCGCTCATAACGTTCCCCGGTTGAATAATCGCTTTCAATGACATGCAGGGGTCAGCGTTTATTTACTAAAACACAACACGCGGAAAAGGTGCCACCGCACATGCCTCTTTTGTGTGAATACGAGATGGAATGATTAATTTGGTGGGGAGGAGGCTGGGTTGATAGGGAGAGAGAGAAAACGAGAGAGAGGGGGTCAGGGACAGATAGAAGGACGGACGGACGGACGGACGGACGGACGGACGGACGGACGGACGGATCCCTTTATCTAGTCAGAAAGGTCGCTGAGTGAAAATGCAGCAAAAAAAGTAGGATAGAACAAAACAAAAATTGTGTCTAAGCGGAGAAATTGCTTTATATCAAAACCTTTTTTTTTACATCTTGAAGTTTGAAATGATGTTTAAAGCATATGTATGTGTTGAAGATAAAAAGTTGCTCTGACTTATCAACAACGCTTTCTTTTGTCTTTTGGAGTTTGAAATGCTGTCTTAAGCATATTTATTTTCGATTGTTATTCAAAGGTTAACGTAACACTATAAGATTCGTTATTGGTGTTATTGCATTTCTTATTTCATTGGCTGAGAGATATCTGATGACGTCTTTGCAGCATGAAAAGCAAATATTCATGTAATGTGTTTGTTTGACAAAAGCTCTGTAACCAAGTGATCCTTTAGATACTCATTATCTTTTTTGTGTATTTACACAGATAAGTATGAATACGATTTTGCACGTAACAAACATGTATGATAGCCCCACAATATTTCGGCGCACAATCATCAAAAGTCGGTCTTATTTGGCGCCATTCATAATCAGTTTGCGATGGACTACTAAGTCTCGGACATGAACCAATATGAATACTAGTATGGGTTGGACATGTTGTCGAAATTGGACAACCGTGAACATATCTCCGTTTTGCGATCATAACAGTGACTCCATTGTGTTGTTGTAAGATCTTGTTGATGAACTACGATGACTGTCTGTGTTACTGTTTGTCCAGGACGGGGGTACAATGTCTCACCTTGTTTGTGGAAAGCCGTGGACTCGAAACTATGCGTACGTATGGTTGAACTTATCTGAGGTCTGACTCTGAGTCCCTTATTTGCCAGTCTGTACGTATTTCTTGGATACCATCACCACCGGAAAGCCAGTTCAAGATTGGACATATATTTGTCTGTTGGTTGGTTTGTTTGAGGGTTTTGTTGATTTCTTTTCCATCGTGTCAACAACTGTAAACTCATGTCGCACTGCAAGCTTATAATGAAAAGGTATATATTTTACTTAAATGCTTACATCGGTATTTCATTGGTCAACCGGGAATCTTCCTCTCAATGATAGTCGTGGTATTAATGAAACACTGTTTATACGACGTTAAACCCTTACAAAAATACAAAATATTATTTAAAGGAAAAGCCAACAGCTCTTTTTACGTAGTTTGAAACCGCCTTGGCTGGGCCTTTATGGTTTCAAACTTAGGGCTGTAACTATTGGATAACAGAAGCATACATGTATTTGCTATAACATGCGACCAGGTACCGAGCAAATGAATGTATCTCTTCGAAACATCTTAACATTGTTTAAAACTGTGTTAAACCACAATCCAAACAGTACAGCACCAAAGTGTTATGTAAATAAACCAATTTTGGCTGAAACAACACCAAAGAATCTGAAAATGTAAGAATGTGAAAAGATCTACTTTTCTTCATAATGCACGTAGCGGACGGACCATCAAGGAGCCGAATCACGCACATAGCGTGATATGAGATTCAAACGCTGATTATTTCCAACGACTGACAACGATGGAAGAAGTTCATTTAATTGTGGATTACGAGCCGGATTCGCGATCGTGAATAATGGCGTCATTTCGTTGTAAATATTTCCCCGTCTAAAGGCTCCTAAATACGAAATCACCATCGTTAACAAACAAACCGGACACCCTTCATTCGGATACGTACACCGATTGTCGATTTTACCGGAAATCGAAAAGTTACAAAGGCATTGTGGGAAACAGAGAGATATTACTTAATGAAAGCTATTTCATCTTTTTTCTGACAATGCTTAATCTATTGTTGAATTAGTGCGAAAGTTTATGTTTGAGATTTAGAAAAACAGTAATATATTGATTTCTACTTGTGCAAACGCACCAATATCACTAAAACATTGGCAAAAAGGGTTGGTAGGGCAATTGAACGCACATAAGTGGGGAATTACGTTTTTAACTCCTTGCACGCCGATAAAACGCCATTTGCATATCGGCGGAAGGCAATTCGGCACGGACGTTATTGCGTGGGGATCAAAATGAAATAACCCGCCATTGCCTGCAATTTTCGATAAAAATTGGACCAAGTTTCAAACAGAAGATAAGGGCCCGAGACCCATCAAGACCCATAACAAGTTAATATCAAGTGAATCAAACGATTTGGGTTTCGAGCGTCCGGGTATTAGGCGGGGACGTTTTTCCCGACACTTTCGAGCGATCAAGGTGATCCCGTTCCCTTTGTACTCGCCAAAAAATCAGTTCCGCGAAACACCAGACGGGACACCTAGATACCGAATCGAGCGATCCTGGAAAAATCACGAACGGACAACAGTGTCATTTTTTGAAAATTCGTTTCCATACATCTCGACGGAAATGAGAATTTGCTCTTTAGAGCAAATTCTCATTTCGTCGCGATGTGTGGAAAAGCTTTGCCCATCCTTGGTACACCGAAGCCCTTTTCGACGAAGGGAAATGTTCGTATTAAGATCGGATGTTGTTCGGCACAGTTGGGGATCAACGATGGTGATGAAAATGCCTGTACGGGACGAACAAACTCAATTAGACCTAATCCCCCGCAAATTGCTCATACATAAATTGTCCCTTATCTCTTTTTGAGGCATGTTGCGTTCTAAACGACCCCCGATTATAAGCATCCACAGAGCGTTCGATGTCAAGTGCTCCCTATTTAAATTAAGCTGCTGCGGATGCTCCTCAGCCATTGCAAACCTCAACTCTTTACGTGTTCTTTAAAGACTCATAAAATGTTATATCAAACTATATTATTTGATAAACTTGTTGTTAAAATAGATATCACAAAAAAAAACATTAGCACAACTTAAACGTGAAAGCCAATGAGAAATAACCAAGGTTGTCCAGTTTTATAATTCAGATTGCCTGATTCTTTTCCTCTGACCTGGGCACGTGATACACAAATATCTTAATCGACCGATCATAATTCGATGATGGAAATATGTAAACAAACAGATTGTTGATAAACATAATTGCATTGGAGACACCTATATTCAAAGCACAAAATTGTTATGTCAAAGGAGTTTATTCAATGGGGTCTTGCAGCATTCATAATATAATTTTCGTGACTTTTATTAACATAATAAAAGAACTTCATATATTGTTACGGTGATTAATTCGTACTCATATGCTTTCATGTGTCTTTACGATTAGCGTTTGCTCTTTTACATATTCTTCATAATTGCGTTTACTTTTTTCGTGTTCTTAAAAATAGCGTTTACTCTTTTACATATTCTTCAAAATTGTGTTTCCTTTTTAAGGTGTTCTTAAAAGTAGCGTTTGCTCTTTTACATGTTCTAATGAAACTAGCGTTTACTCTTTTATATGTTCTTAAAAAATAGCGTTTACTCTTTTACATATTTTAAGGGAATTAGTTTCAGGAAACCCTTACATGTAGTAAGGAAATGGGCGTTTACTATTGTTCGTGTTGTAGGAAATGAGCGTTTACCCTTTTACGTATTCTAAGGAATTAAGCGATAACTCTTTTACATATTCTAAGGAATTAAGCGATAACTCTTTTACATATTCTAAGGAATTAAGCTTTTACTCTTTTACATATTCTAAGGAATTGAGCAATAACTCTTTTACATATTCTAAGGAATTAAGCTTTTACTCTTTTACATATTCTAAGGAATTAAGCGTTTACTCTTTTACATATTCTAAGGAATTGAGCGTTTTCTCTTTTGAAAGTTAAGGAAACAAGCTTAAAATCGATATAAAACAACATTTTAAACAAAAGATGTGAAGAAAAACCTTCCTCAATCAATCAGATTGGGTATTGTATTGTATGATGATGTGAATGATTTGAATCATACAACTTCTATATGGACGATATGACGTTTCACTACATTATTTACGTAAGGGAGGCAACCGCTGCGAGGAGTTGGGGTTTAATATATATCCACTACATCATATTACTGATAAAAAAGGTGAAATTATTGTTAACTAGATATGAATCAATACTTACATGTTATCGACATTTTCCCTTCTCTTGATATGTAAACAATAACCGTCAGTTTTGGTATTTTCTAACCAGGAAAAGTTGAAGACATTAACAATCTTTATGATAGTTCTGATCAGCACATGTAGGCTTGTCGTCATATATGTCTTACACCCTTATGGGGTTGGAAGTGCAAACTGTCACGGTAAATAACGGTATTTGATACCAAGAAATATCAAACCTTTTACGGACCCTTTGATAAGCGCTAGTGCTACTACTTTTGTTCTCAGACGAAAGCAATGCTAGCGAAGAAATATATTGGAATTCCACGAATCTTGTTAGACAATGCAATGTTTCAGTTCTCATAATTATATACTGCTAAATAATGTTCGTTTTAAAGTGATATGCATTCGTCGATTTTGTCAAAACAATTTGTCAACGTGATAAGATATTTACCAACTTATTTACTTATATGGCCCATTTAATTAGCGACAGTGTTGAAGCTCTTATTCTGTTACGCTAACACTGTTATCAAGAATATAGCTTGGACTCCAATAAACCTAGATAGACAATAGAGCAAAGTATCTGATCTCATATATACAGGTTGCTAATTAATGTATATTTCAAAGCGGTTCTCGTCCGCCTAAATATATTCGTTTATCGTGGAAATAGTAGCAATTGGTAACAATAAAAAGGTCCCTTTATACTTACTTTACTTGCTTTATAAAGTCTTTTAAACGAAGAGCGTTGCGTCTCGATTAGTTTGCTTGAAATTCACAGTGTATTACCGGGATAGTAATATCTTTAATTCAGTTATCTTTCCTGTGACATACATAATTAGTAATTCAAATGTTATTCATATCGCATCACATACGTGTTCATACATATAGCCAGCATTTCACATAACATAATGTTTACAAAATCGACATAGACACCACCGCTGCTATAACAAAATGGCAGCAAATCCTCATTTGTTCTTTTGATTCAGAACGGCCTTATATATGAATTATCTGAGAGAACGTTGATCGACTGATGGCATTATTTAAGCACCTGATACTATCATCGTAAAATTCTTCGCTGATTGAGGGGCAATATGTCCCGTAAATCACCATGTCTTTCATAAAAGTGTTCATGTCCAAATACTATTGGACTCAAAAGAGTAATTTGCAAGCAACGTTTCAACTTGAAGCACTAGTGCATAATCCTATATTGTTGGTACGCATTACAATCGTCTGGAATAGACGATTCTAAAGAGTACCGACAATATAGGATTCAGATAAGAAATCAAGGAATAATCCATGGAAATACCCTTCTTATCTTTACCATCTGAAGATCACGCCTTTGCCTGAAGGTATTTCCCCCCAATCTGGCAATCGCTCAGATCACGACGTGGTAAATCTGTCGCAGCGATACGGCCAAAAGGTCTTACTTCCTTCGCCTATGATGTTAGAGATACGACACCCTGGCTTTACAAAGAGGCTCTGTCATATGATGGATGTGTCAACGTTAAGTCTGATCTGTTTCCAAATATGGACGCTTGAATTACCTCAAGCAGAGTCGGAGATGTTGAGATTGTGGCTGTCAGAGTCCGACTAAGCCACCAATCTGGCCTGGAGGAAACGTTGTTGTGGCAGTTGGTAGAACTCACGAAACGCCTACGCTGTACTTTGGACGTACACTTGCTTGCGAAGTTTGCAGAGATGTCCGAATGAAATTTGAACACATTTTTATACATGGTTAGCGAAATGACGACATATAGATCAGTTTAGATAGGTTTGTTTACATACCTCCATTAGACTAATAAACCCAATAGGTACATTGATGACAATCAGATCAATGAACAGAATACAAGAAAATGACATATGACACCAAATAAAGCTAACATAGCAGCAGATATACGACAGAACGATTGCAAGGCTGATCTTGTTAAACCCGGCGATCTACAATACGACTTTGAACACATGGATGTCTAGTCGTAACCCTTAAAATGCTGGGTATTTCTTTAATAGATTTGTGTGTTGCCTACGTTTCCGAAACCATAGATATCTAGGATTCTGCATAAATGACGAGGAAATATTTTCAGAGAAGCAATCAGGTTAGATCACAGGTCAGTCGCGAATTTACTTGGCGGCTGATCTGGATCGAACCTGTTTGCTAAAGCATAAAGTCGGTTCCAGCACTATAAGGGTTAATTCCGACCTGGTCGATGTTTATTCTGAGTAAATGTATGTGTGTTATTCTTTGATGCAGTTATTGCCTTTGAATCTATGCTTATTTGTTAGAGTAACACATGTAGTAAGGAAACAATATTGAGATATCATTGAATTATGAATACGTTCATGTCCGCCTGGGCATGATTTAAGTACCACCGTGTTTTATTAAAGCAATAGCATTTATTATTGCCGCCACTCCAATCAAACGTTTTCATCGATTGAATTAAATAGTGTTCTGTAGGTTTTGTAAGTTTGTTATATTCCATTATCAATTGATTTCGTTTGTGTTATATTCATGTATAACATGATATGCATTAATATATATTTGTTGTGGGTAGCTGAACAAAGTGTATAAAGCATAGTTGTCAACTTGTGCCTTTTCGAGAGTTCTAGACCTTATAGCTCTGTAAAGATAAAAAGAATGACTAATATGTTGTATTCTCAGCTTTTAAGGGTACAAACTACTGATTGTTCCAGTACAATTATAATGAAAAACAACATTGCGTCCTTCCAGTTTTTAGATAAAACACCACCATTGTTGAGTTTATTCACATTTTAGTTTGCAGATATAAACGGTGTATAGATACGTACGTTGGATGATAAAGCGATTGATGTGTGTCTTGCTTGTCAGACTATTTTATTTCCCTGTAATAATCACGGAAACAGACCATCGAAATGAAGTTCTCTCATACACGGAATCGTTCGTTTAGTCAGTAGATACTAATGTCTCATTAGTAATTACGATGGGCGTGTCAAATTGTAATAAATTCATGTTATCGTTCGGTGCTATTTCTTTAACAAATGCTTATCTTCTACTCCATTGCATTTGGTAGAACGAGAGTCAAAACGAAGAGAAAGAATTGGATTCAAGTCAGTATTCATGACCATAACATTAGTTAAAACATATCTATTTTACATTGTTTGTGAATCAAGTTCTTGCTTCTTAGATTAGATACTCTCAATCCTGCTTCATGGGCACGTGACCAGTACTCGTGCCGAATGTTGATAAATGAAAGATCGGATTCTGTTACTTACGGGATTCGATCCGACGACTTTAGTATTCTGAAGCCGACGCTCTACCCATGGACAACTGTCCTCCACTCTTAAACCGATAGAGATGGTCGAAAACTCAATAAAATGAATACTCTCCTTTTCCGGTGACGAACCCCATCCATTTTCCGAGGAAAAAAAGACGAGAGAGAGAGACGATTTTCATAATTTAATCTGGCAAGATATTCCATTGATTAAAAACCTCGGAGGTTAAATAAACGTCGGATATCATTGAGGGCCCATTCGAACAGCCAATGAGGTGTATAACACGACGTTATTTATGGCCGGAGCATCTCGGCGAATTGCTAATCTAGCACACTCATTTCCACACATTCCGCTCATTTCCACACATTCCGCTCATTTCCACACATTTCGCCGTTTGCCTCGTATTTTCCTGGTGACCGAGCGCGCCTCTATAAATTCATTAAGCGTTTTCATAGGTCATAACGCGGAATTTATATCTTGTTTGAAACGCTTTCAATTAGAGCTCCTGAATGAAGCACGTGTCCAAGAAACTTTGCCTAAATTGCATGCTCACGAAGGACCATGATAAAACTAACCCTTGCCTTTCTATACATTTAACAACCGTTGTTTTGGTGCACAGGCATACTCCTTCGAATATACCTTGTCTATTTTTAATTGTTTTCATCTTTACATTGGTGACCTTGTACAGTGTCTTATTTCTCTTTCTATATGATGGTTTAGCTTTTGAATATCATCTTTAGGTACATGAGAAGCATGTACCATTTTTAATGCATGCATCTACAGCAATCGTTGTTAGAAATACCAACCCTTAGATCAAATACTACTATGAAGATATTACTTTGCTTTCATTCTTCATTTTTGTACAACTGTCCCCTGCCACAAACCCCCGGGACGGGTTAAACATGTATGATGTGTGATACCTAGCATATCTTTACACTTTAGATTTTCTCCAATTTCTTCCGTCACTTTTGAAATGGATTCGGGGGACATGATTGTTGTTTAACTACATGTTAGAATTAAGCTCATTTTGACACATCCGTTCAAGAAACTCAAAGAAACTAATAGGGCCGGGAGATCAAGTTCCTATTAGTAACTTATTTATCTTCTTGTCACAAAGATGTTTTAACCAATATCACAAATGAAAAAAACTTCTTCTTGTTCTCGTTCATACCGTTTGTCGCCGTTTATTGTTGTTTTCCATTTAGGAAAGCCAAACATTCCCCGTATTCTCGAATGGAATGAAGTATGATGAACTACTTCTTCTTGTTAATACTGTTGGTTATCGTCTGATGTTGTTTTCCATTTAGGAAAAGATAGTTACAGTTATAGTAACTTTCTGACACATGTCCCATATACAGTGAAGCCTCGTTTATGCGGAGCCCGATTATCCGAATGTCTCGCAATCCGAACGAAATTGTAAGGGAACGGAATTATTTGACCAGTTTGTTGCAGACAACTTTTGAAAACATTTTTGGTAAAGGAGAAATTGCTCGTGACGAACAATTTCTCCTTTTTCCACAATGTTTTCTGCCATATCAGAAGATTATTTTTTAATTTCATCACGTTTTGAAATGTCGTCTGCAAACTCTTTCAATTTGGGACGGTCGACAATTTGGCGTTTGCTAAAGTGTTATAAGTATACACGTGCATACAGACCGTTTATGTCTTAATGTGTGTAAGAAACATGCTCTACTTCATTAGTCCGGATGATTCGGTAATCCGGACATTTTGTTGGGACCGGACAAGTTCGGATTAACGAGACATCACTGTAATTCCTCTTCGTCAGTGCTGTACCAACATTTTGCATCCTAGATGCACCAGTACTAGGTTAGGGCTCTGAAGTGACTTGCCAAAGCCAACCCCGCCGAGTCCAGAGGTCTCGGTGGGGCTCGAACCTGGGACCCTGTGTTTTGAGTGCACCACCTTATCAACTGAGCACCATTCCCCGTATTCCGTAATGGACTGAAGTATGGAGAAATACTTCTTCTTGCTCAAACTGTTTGTTATCGTCTGCTGTTGTGTTCCGTTTAGGAAAGTCATACAAAGTCATGCATTCCCTCTATTTCGAAATGGACTGAAGTATGATTCACGTTACCCTAACTGGACCCCGTTATGTGGAGGACTCAGATAGTGCCGGGATATCTGGATTAATCAAGGCAGATTGCGGTTTTATTAATTCCAACACACAATACTTGTTTAATGGTTGGATGTTTTATGATTCACGGACAGATAGAATCCAATCGACGACCGGATCATCTTATTGATATGAATGGACCGTCTCTTGGAAAACGACTGGGTGAGCGCAGATAAAAATAATGTAATATGGACCGCGTCAGGGGGAAGAGAGAGCAGCGCCATTTCTTTAACCCCATCACCAAACAACAACGAAATTTGACCAGTTTGTTGCATACGACTCTGGAAAACATTGTTGGAAAAGGAGAAATTGCTCTTAACGAGCAATTTCTTCTTTTCCCACAAATGTTCTGCTATATTATATTTCAATTTGATAACACTTTGAAATGTCGTCTGAAACTCTTTCAATTTGGGACAGTCGAAAAGTTGGCGTTTGGTAAAGGTTTAAAGTAAGTTTAGGTAGCATGTTTGTTATTCATTGACGTTCTCTTTACATGTAGAAAAGTTATACATAACTTAATGAAATACCCAAATTTCTGAAGAGAAAAAATGTTTCCAAATAACAATTATTGTAATAAATAGTAGGTGTAGTGTATTCAATGTAAAGAAAATGCTTCTGAACAAAATATTTTGCATTTAGATAGTGTGTATGAACATGTCAATTCAGAGACATTTTACAGTACAAACATATAAAACGCATATCAGTTCAGTTTATTTTCGTATGCGCATGTTTTTATTTTTCAAATTTGTCATGAAGAAACACTCCAATTTCTAGTAACACCAATAAAAAAAACAATTCAGAAACATTTTGCTTTCCAAGCAAAATAAATAAATATGTCAATTCAGTAGCATTTTCATAACAATAATATACCTGTTGATTTAGACACATTTCGCAGTCCAATATGAACATACATTTTAGTTCAGAACCATGTCGCATTTCAATAACAGGATCATGTATGCCAACTAAGAAACACTTTGCATCCTGAAATAAGGACATTTATGTCAATTCAGTAATATTTCGTTTTCTTATGACATAAATGTATACCGTATGTCAATTCAGAAACATATCGCATTCCAATAACATGAACAAACATGTCGATTGAGAAACATTTCACATCAAAATACAACACTTGTTAACTCAGAAACAACAATAGTTAGAACATATGTTAATTCGAAAACATTTCGCATTCCAAGGAAAAAGAACCTTGTCAATTTTGCAGCGTCTTTCATACCCATCAGACGTACATACATTTTGATTAAGAAACGTTTTGGCGATCAATAATGTGAACACGCATGCCAATTTAGAAAGATTTTTTTCGTTCAAATCACATGAAAATTGTTGATTGTTGAACTCTTATATTGCTGTAACCGCCTTCATGCTTATGCAATCATGTTAGATCCAGGTCAGCCGCCAAGTGAATTGGTGGCTGACCTGTGATCTTACCCGTTTGCTACTCTGAGTATCTTTCCTTAGCAAAAATAAGCAGATTTTTAATGTTTTGGGAAGTAGACGACATAAAAAATCTATTTTTTGAAAATTACCCAGTATTCTAAGGGTTTATATGCAGCAAACACCGAATGATAACCATGTGTCTATCTTACCAAAATGTTGTACATCCTTCATGTCATTATAGATAGTCCGACCATTTGGAATTGTACAGCAGCGTGTGGATGATGTTATCAAACATATTACATGTATACCATAGTTTATAATTACTATGGTACTAGGTTACTCTCTTATTCAAAACAAGTTGATTAAATATTTATTATGGGCCTGAGGCTGGAACTATAAAAGAAAAATTTCATATTTGTTTGTTGTATTCATGTTTGAAAACAAACTATGTTTAGTTTATATGTCAATAAACTATTTGAAACTTATGTGTAAACGATACAATAATCACCGTACTATCATTTCATTTCCCGCCAAAGTCCGTAGACTTTAAATCTTTAAACGCCAAAAGTTTCCCATAAACACAGCAAAACTAAGAATGAAATAAGAACCCAATTATGTTCTAATGTGGCATGCCAGTCATTTAATTCCTCTGGGTGTCAGGACGGATGTCAGGAGCGAACAAAACGGACCGATCGGAAATGTAATGAATTACTCACTTCCCCGTTGAAATATTGAAAAATTATAGCCGTTATTTACACGCCGGTAAACTCACAACCACAAAACGATATTGTTAATTTCGGTAGTCCTGTCCGTCAATCAAGCCATCAAAAAGCGTTTAGCGGCACGTCAAGGCGAGGGACGGGGTCGGGGTAATTCATTGCATATAAAATATTCCATATCTGAGAGGCTCTGACAACATGTAAATAGTTCCGGGAAAACGAGGCGACGCCATGGATTACCCGGCCCTATCTTTATGTATAAGAGGGTATTGCCTTCTTCTATGATAATATTGCTGAAATTGATGAAAGCATTGCTTAAATTATTGTTGGGGATGATAAGGTTGTTGGTATAAATGATGATGGTCTTGGTTAATATGATAATGTTGATGGTTTAGGTGGCAAAGTTTTGGTAAGGATGGTAATGGTTTATGTGGGGATGACGCTATTCATTTTGGATGATAATGATATAAATGAGGTTGGGGATGGTGTTGGAAAAAATGATGAAAGTCTTGCTTGATAATGGTGATGCTTGGGTTGCCAATTACCTTGGTTGGGATGATGTCGACGGTCTTTGGACGATAATCTTTGTGGGAATGATAATGGTTTTGTATGCTGATGGAGATGAAGAAGCTTGGAATGGGAATGGTGATGGTGATGATGACCAAACCAAAGAGAATCAATAAGTTGTATGTGCTTGTTTGTAAAACATAACATAGAAGTAGTACGGGTCAAAAGTGCTCCAAGTAGTTCTACTAATACATTTTGTTTTGGCTAAAATATCCCTTTTGCCAATCAACTACTGACCAGGTGGAATATATCACTCCAAAGTATCATCCAAAAGGGGGTGTTGTTGACCATACAGGGGTATTACTGCTTTGATTAATAGGCAAAATATCCTGTCTGTTATTGTAGGTTTGCCTGCTACTTTTTTGGACCCAAGTTATAAACACAGTTTGACTCTGTTGTCTCGTGGGTACCTACTTTTTACGTGGTTACTATACAAGATTAAATTGCATGAATGCTCGGGACATACATTCATCCTTTATATATCTTCCAATCATTCGTGCTTTATTTTACCAAGTTGTATGTACATGATCCCAAGTCAGATAGTGTTGAATATATCTGATTTAACTGAAAACGCTCATAAACGATCTGAAAAGCTCATCATACAAAGTATTATGTACAAAGTATAATGTCATGTGTGAAGTTAGAGTGAAGTTCGTGGTTTGCGATTAAATTACAAACTGCGAACTGACTACTAGCTTCACGGTCATTGGTATTTAGTACAAGTTCAAAATTTTCTTTGAATGACGTATACTTGTCGTTGCTTACATATAATTATATTACGACATAACCATATACACTGTATTGATATATAAATTACCATGGTATTGATAAGTAGATGTATCAATGGATTGGTTACGCTGTTACATGAACAAATAGAGAGTAGCAAACTGGACAGGTGTGATTCCATTGACAGATAACACCAAGTACTTGTTGCCCAGAAGTAAGATTAATCAATTAACACAGGTAATTTGCTGCTATACTGGTGGTTAATTTTTCAAAAATCGTTTCACCAATACAGGCGATGCTTAGCAGTTTAGGAACAGATGCTTATATTGAATGTATGGAACATTATGACTAAATGATAATTTATGAGCAAATTATCATTTAGTCATAACGGTTCCAACGTAATTCTGATTCAGGAAAAGTTTGATTTCAAATATATGTCTTTGTCTACCGGATATAGAGAAGATGATCTTTATAAGCTTAGCTTTCGTTCGAATACTTTTCATCTGTTTATACATAAATAAATATTTATGTATAAATATATAAATAATTATGAATAAATTAGGTTTAAACTAAACTAATTCTGATTAGTAGGCCAGGATCCCTATGGAAAAAAAACTTGTTTTAATACCTTCTATAAACTACTATGGGAGATATCAAGCAACGGGCCTGCAATCGAAATAAATACTGACCGTTTAACCCTTTCCCAAACAATTACGACAGTTCACAAGTTTGTTGCGAGCAATTTTTTCTTTTTCCCACAATGTTTTCTATCCTATCAGAAGATTATTTTACAGTCGTATCAAATTTTGAAATGTCGTCTGCAAACTCTTTCAATTTGGGACAGTCGTAAATTTAGCGTTTGGTAAAGGGTTAATACTGCGTAATAGTCGAAACCCGTACACTGATCGGTTACCAGGGTAGCGCGATCCGTCACTATCTGTCAACGATGACATGTATACAGGGGCAAACATTTCACTTTCCTATCTTCGGATTGCCTTGTTTGACCAGTTGTTTGTCCGGAGACAGAGCCGTTGGTCAACTGTCCGCGGATTAATAACGGTCACTGGGCTTGACCGGCTCCGCTATGGTATGGGAAAAAACTCGAAGGTTTTAGTCGTTCCCATGCATACTCGTCTCTGCATATTGATACTCTGGGCAAATTTGTATATATCGCCAACGTGTTATGAAATTAATTGGGAATTTTCTAGTTT